>JBBPSI010000092.1:0-95565 GCA_038093515.1 Butyriboletus loyo
GGGCATAACACACCAGGCCTTCGGGTTGTCAGTCGCACGTCGCTCATTCATCCATGATCTCAATGACGGACTCGAGCGCAACCTTTGGCTTGAGCAGGACCTTTGTCTCCCACTGTTTCTCCCCAGTCATCCCTATCCGCGTCTTCCTCCTCAGACCCAGATCTGTCGCACACAGTACCTTGGGAATGTTGTTTCCTCTTGCCTTCGTAGATCCCCCATCATCGTACGAATCCTCCATCGTCATCACATCGAATGCGGTCGCCGGCGGGACTGCCATCACCTCGAAATCGGCCGAGGTAACGTCCTCGCCAACGATCTTGTTCACACGCAGGGCTAAAGAAACCAAGAAGGAGAGTTTGTCGGAGAATTTGGAAGTGAGCGCCGAGGCAATGTCCGATTTTGGTGCGGTGCATCCAGTGGCGAGGAGTATGTCACCAAGGCCGGAGATTATCTTGGTCGCGATTTGGAACGCCATCTGCGAGTTATCGAGTGCCGTCGATGGAACGTGCGCACGCGTGAGGGCGCGCCAACGACCAGCGATCGCTTGCGCCTCTGACCATGTATGTGAATATTTTGGGTGGATACCTTGTTTTCGAGGAACGACTACTCACCCTTTTCATGCACGCTCTGGTAGATTGAATCGATGAAGCGGTTATGGTTCTCGTCTCCGCCAATTATCCAAGCGCATGTAATCCAACGCAGATGATACGTTAGATAAGCCTGGAACGCGATTTGGATCAAAATTGGATCATCTTTATGTTTTTTCGTGCCAAGGAAATGGATAATGACGCCTCCGATCGCACCCGATGCTCGTTTGCAAGCTGCTAATTGTTCATCCGTTTTTGACACCCGCGTCGTCGTCTCATGGAAGAACAATTCAACCATGGACTCGGCCATGAACGCCGTGCTTTGCAGCACTTCTGCGTTAAGCCTCTGAAGGGTGCTGGTGACCTCGGCGCCGGAAAATGTGTCGGCCGTTGTGAGAAAACTCTGCGCGCCTTTGAGCTCCGAGGTCCGATCCTCCAGGAGCGTCAGCAGTTGAGTGAACTCTTTCTTTAACGCTGACGATTCATCTCGTGCACTGTGAAGTTCCTTGGTTTGAATATCCAGACGATGCCTAAGCTCGACAGCCATCCGTTTCGAATCTTTCGCACAGGAAAGCTCACGGCGAAGGGATTCTATCTCTCGAAGGCTTTCGTCCAGCTTGGGGGCATATCCGTCGAGCGATTTCCTGACTTTCCGTAGATCTGAATGCGCCTGCGTTCGATCAACGTTGATTGCTTCGAACGCCGATTTGAACTCTTCAGACTCTTTTGCGTGCGACAGCTTGAGCCGCTCGATCTCCGCATTGAGACTCCCTCTGATGGAGTCCCTGTCTTTCCGTACGCGCTCGCGGTCAACGGTCAGGTGCTCAACTCGTTGAACGTGCTCCTGAAAGATTGTTTTCAACGCCTCCACCTCTCCCTTGTGCGTCTCACGAGCAGCATTCGATTCTCCCTTCAGCTTGTCCGCCTCGGACCGCATCTGCGAGTACTCCTGTTTCATTTCTTCCCGTGCGGCGTCCAGCTGTTGCGTCTGTTGTTGAAGCATGGTTTGGAGTTTCTCGTTCTCTTCCATGAGTGCGTCCATCACGGGATCAGTAGCCACGCTGGGCTCTCTCTCTTTTTCCCGTTCCCGCTCGCGCCGGTTCCTGGCAGATGGCCCGTCCTTTTGCCTCTCCCGTTCTTGACGGATATTAGACCGAATCTCCATCGCCTTTCGTTCCCACTGCTCACGCTCGCTCTCTGCCTTGCGCTGTGTGGCAAGCGACGCGTCAAGCTGCTGACACAATCGGTCCCTTTCCTCTTGCCACTGGGGAGGCGGGAGCGGGGGGCACTCACGCTCGCTCTCTGGCTTGCGCTGTGCAATAAGCGATGCCTCGGGCTGCTGACGTAATCGGCCCTTCTCCTCCTGCCGCTGGGGTGGTGGAGGCGGGAGCGGGAGCGGTGCCTCACGTGGGTGATCACTGTCATCCACTTGACTATACCCGAGGCGCTCGTAGGTTGCCTCATCGTCGACCTCCAGCGACGAAGGCGACCCATGTTTGACGTGCTCCCATTGCGCGTCGTGTGCTGCAGGGGGTGGATATTCGGGGGATGCGGTGGTCGTAAGTTTAGGTGTGAGAGGCGTTACGAATTTGTGCGTGGTATTCCGCTTCGATGTCGAGGACCACATGCCGAACATGGCGATGACCGGTTTCTACTAGTATCTAGTTTGGATGGGGGGAGGAGGGGAGTTGGGAGTCGACCACGCTCAAGCGGCTCCGAGAAAGTGCTCGTAAGTGGCGAGCAGCAAGCGATAGATTTCCACTGGGTGGCCGAGAAGGTCGAGCGCAAAACGGGGCTAATTGTCAAGAGGTCGCTGCGAATTGTGGCTCAGACGATAGGGGATACTTCGATGGTAGGAGAGACGGCTTTACCTTTGTTAGAACAGGCGGTATTGTGTGCAGTGTTGACATCGTTGACAGGTCGCTCCGGCGCTGTGCAGTAATTTTGGATCGGATACTCGAAGTGCTGGAGTTTGCAACTATCTGGCACATGTCGCCGGATGATGCAGATGCTTGCTATCATTGAGTTTCAGTACACTTTTGATCGCAGTGTTGTTTTTGCTCCCGTGCAAACGATCATTATGTAAGGGAACTTTTCAGGAGGCTTTAGCAAGCGATAAGATAGCTATACATTAACCTTTAAGTACAGTAGCGTCTTTGGTCATACAAGCTTCCCGACCAATCATTCTTCGTGGTACCAAGAGATAATGGAAGCGAAACCAATGCGATAAAAGTTTTAGTTTGTGAGTAGAAAACGAATACAAAGTGATGGGTCGTGCGCGACTCGGAGTAGTAACGCTCACGAGTACCACACAGCGAGGGTAATGGCGGCGACAACGCCGAGCAACGCAAGTGCCCACGCACAGCGCTTGGCCCATCTCAGCTCTGCGTCGCGTATGATCTGTACCAGCTGCTCGCGCTCCGTCCCTGACTTTGAGGGTTCAAAATCCGCGGGGACGGTGAGTGGAGACATCAAGGTGATTGCGCCAAGGGCCCAAAACGGTGGGAACACTGCGTGAAGAGAAGACAACGACAAAACAGGGTCAGACATCCGAGCGCCGCCAACGCGAGACGAGAATGACACATACAGAATCCAAACTTGAACAGATACTTTGCAAGCGTAGTAGGCTCGGTGTTTGGATTTGCCGAGTAGGCAGGGAGTTCAGCATCTGCGTAAGGCGGTGGTGAGATATCACTCCCGAGGGATGGACGTGAATCATGTTGGCTCTCGCGCGTAGCACGCTGACGAGTCACGCCAAAGAAATCGTCGATGGCATCGGTGGTGGCAGTCTGGGGTGTGCGATTGGGAGCGGCGGCGGCTCTGGCTGGCTCTGGCGTAATTGGAAGTGTGAAAGAGGTGTGTGCACCAGTGATGGTTTGACCCTCAAGATCAACGTCTGCCGAGGATGAAGCGTGGCGCCAGCTGCCGTGGACAGTGCAAGCGGGCATAGCAGGAGGACGAAGTGGGCTAATGGGTGAAGAAGTTTGCGGGCAGGGGAAGGTAAAAGGGCATGCATGACCCTGATATATACCCGCCGCTCATCGCGACCGCGAAGAAGCAATCCAACTGAATATCGCTTGCACGCAGGCCCATTATGGCGTGGACCCACAAAGTAGCAATCAACTTGAAGAAATAGCCTCTTTTGGAAATTCGATATGAAGCAGCCGTGCACCAACAAATGTGTACAGTGCGGTCCATTTATATGCCTAGATCTACGGTTTCTTCCAAGCAACAACTAGGGAATACATGCAAGTTATCAAAGATAGTATACAGCAGAGGTTCAGAGTTACAGTGCGCACTATACGGAGGTACCGTCTTCCCAATCTTCATCATTATTTGCGTCCCTGGCATGTCTGCTCCTCCCGCCCGCCTCCATGAGCGCCGCCAGTCCGTTCGTCCGCATCCCGTTCATCCCTGGATCGAGCACCGACTCCTTCTCTAGCCGAATTCGCCCATACGTGTCGTCCCACTTTGCCGCGCTCTTGAAGAACCGTCTACGAGGGACACTCTTGCTGGCGTCCACGTCGATATATCGATTCGTCATGATACTCATCCGCTTTCTGCTCCGGCGATAGGACGACCCGTCAGAGTCATATCTGTCGTCGTCAGACTCTTCTGATCCTGCAGTGGCCTCCTGTAGTTTGTACAGATATCGCGCATGTTCTGGATGCATTCCTCATTTCTACCACACGCACGAGAATGTAAGAGAATGGTTGCTTACGAGCTAGTCGGCGGTCCAGATCATCCATCGCACCGTCTTCTCGGTCCTCCTCCACTTCCAAGCCCAGATGCTTGCCGACGCTCTCCCGTGGAACGTCATGCATGGCAACCGACGGAGCACAGGGCAATTGCGCAAGCTGATGCAACACGTTAAATCTCACTTTGTCTAGTGATCCATCCTTGATGTTCAAGTCGTCCATGTTATTTTCGGGAACTTCAAGGCGGTAGCGCGGACCGAACCACTCAAAGTATTCGTTCCAGGGTAGGTTCAGGTCGATGTCCTTCTCTACGCCGAGAGCGCACGCGGTCTCGTACGTCCATGTTCGAGCAACATTTTTGATTGTATATCCTCCGCCACCGAGGAGAATGAATGGGACGTTGAACGATCGAAGAAATTGGACGCAGTGTGCATGTCCATTCATGGTGATGTTGAAACAACCTAATTTGTCTCCGGCCAACGAATCTGCGCCGCACTGCAACGCTACAGCACTTGGGCGGTAGACATCCATGATTTTAGATATGACCTGTGGGCGAGTGTGAGACACGATATGGGTTATACCCCACGTGTAAACGCACTGGTTCAAACACCGTCTTGAACGCTTCGTCCGTAATTCCATCTTTGAGTGGAACATTGACTGTATAATGTTTCCCTTTACCCATCCCCTTGTCCTCTTGGGTCCCGGTCCCAGGGAAATATTCCCCGAACTTGTGAAAAGAGCATGTCATCACCCTATCCGTCGTATAAAACGCTTCTTCAACGCCATCTCCGTGATGACAGTCGATGTCAATGTACAACACACGTGGATAGGACCGCAGTAGCTCCAGTATGCCGAGTACGATGTCATTGATGTAGCAGAACCCCGAAGCTTCGCGCTTCTTGGCGTGATGCAGACCACCAGCCCAGTTAATGGCGATATCAGTCGCTCCAGAGGCAATGCGTTGGGCCCCAGCTTTTCAGGAACATGAGTATAGGGCTAAATATAGGGCGAACGTCTGCATGTACACACCTATTGACCCTCCAGCCGAGATAGAACAAAATTCAAATACACCTTCAAATGCGGGGTTGTCCTCGCCCACGAGGACTGTGGAACGATCAGAGAAAGAGCGTGGAAATGCCTGATCGGTCACTTACATCGCGTGCCATGGTACGTGAGTTCCTCTGCCGTCTCGGGCGTCACCCGATTCAAGAAATGAATGTACTCGTCTGTGTGAAAAGCGGACATCGACTCTGGGCTCGCGCGCTTGGGGTGCTGCATGACGAAAACGCGTGAGCGCACGACAAAGTGGGATCGAGTGCGGAACGTACCACGACTTGCATCTTGTCCAGCATCCCGTACGCAGAGACCAAGTCGTGTGTGACGCGTATTCGGTGGGGTTTCATGGGATGACCGAGGCCATATGTGTACGAACCAACGTCCCCTACCGGTGGTCCGTTCGCATAAAGCCAAAGGAAGATCGCTGGCAGACGTACCATCATAGTAGTACGTGACCCGTCTCTTTGACATCGCGTAGTCCCTGTATACGTTTACGCAGTTATCCCGATTCTTTTGCAGCGTTGTCGACTTTGTCAAAACCGACTACAAAGAGCTGAAGTTGGCCAGCTTCCAGTCATTTGCACGTGACATTGTAATGTGGCTGTGGACAGGACAGGCTTAGTTAAAGGGTTACCGTTAAACTTGAAGTCGAAGACATCTAGATCTGACACTGACGGCTCAAAGCGCCTTTCTCTCTCACACACAAGAAAAGAATAACATATCTCTAATGTACCGTCCATCGTGCTCAGAATCTGTACGGTAGTCATAGAACGGAATCGAAACGGAACATGCTACCATAATCGACGTCATGCCCATCATTGTAAGTCGATTTCCACCGTGTCTCCCACCTCCTCCTCGGTATCATCCTCTTCAAAAACCCTTCTATTTTCCTTCTCAACCGGTGGCGGGGGGGGGACTTCAACGCTTGATGGCGTGATAATTTTCACCGCGGTTTCATGTTTAATGTCCAGCGCGACAGCGGCCGAACGAGTGGTCGAGTCAGAGGCAACGGGTGGCGATGAAGGCGGGGAAGCAGCCGGGGGTGTCTGCGAAATGGGTGGGATAGGTGGAGATTGAGACGCTGGTGGGAATCGGAAGTTGCGATCCATCGTGCCATTACTTTTGTGCCGTGTTTCTGTCCCGGGAATTGACTTCTTCGGTACGCCTCTTTTGGCCTTTGTCTCTTCGTCTGATTCCTCTTCGGGTGTGGGCTCGAAGGGTTTTTTGGTAATTGCTGGGGGACTTCCAGTGGTAGTAGGTGGGACAGCGGGCATCGAAGCTCGATTCGGAGCGGTCTTGTGTGCATTGGTACCATTGGAAGAAGGTAGAGAGGCCTGAGACATCGATTGTGGCCGTTGAGCGTGATAATTCGAGGGAGGAGTGACCCCAAGGTAGAACCCAGCGATGGGGACCATTCTATCGACGTCCACCGCGTCAGCTGCGAGCCTATATATTGCTAACAGATCACTTACTTCTTTTCTACTAAACATGCTAATATCCATTGTGGCTGGACGACTGGAATACTGAGCTGAAGGGCTCGCTGATATTCCACGCCTGGTCCACCAGAAACATTGCCACCGCTAGCATTGGCACCCGCAGGAGTCATAGCTGGGGTCGTGCACACGAAATGTGTGGTGTCGATCTGGATCTTGTCGCTCCACTTCGCCCTCATCTCTCTTAGCGCAGCCTTGGCGTCCCGCAAGAGCGCTTCGTCAGCTACGGTCCCGAAACATACCGAAATGCCGCTCGTGTCTGCAATGGTGTGGGTACGAAGGCGAATGAGGTTAGATGGGAAAGTCCCTGCAGTCGTGCGTAACACTAGCTGGAAGGAGTAGGTGGTATCAACCGAGAGACTAGTCAGTTTGGTGGAGGTGTTGGTCAGGGCGTTGGGTATCGAGGCGATCCGCTGTGAGTTCTTGTATATATCAAGAGAGCGTAGTTTTGCTGTGGCAAGTTTCAGAGGGGGCCACTCCAATGTCACTGAAGTCTGCGTGACATTGCGGACCTATGAGACATATGAGACAGTGTTTCAGATGAAAGTTGAGGGTACAGCACTTCGAGCTGAGGTGGTTCCGGAGATACGAATCCAAAAGTCTCTAGAATATCCCGCTGAAGTCCCAAAAACTCCTGATCGCGCTTCCGTTCCTCCGCGATATTTTGGTGTACTGCGATATTGACTATAGAACCAGTCGCAACACCCGGCGGTAACAGAACCGATGGAAACTCAATGAGGTGAGCACGTTCGCCCAGCAGGATCTGAGTATCCGGACCGTAAGCGAATGGTTCGCGCGAATAGGGTGCAAAACATCATACCGCCATGCCCGCGTCTGCAGAGAATACAGTTAAAATCGAGAGTAAGTCGCGCTAAGGTGGAGTTACACACCGAGCTTCCCAACAGTGAAGGTGAAGCTGTCTTGTGATTTCGCCATGACCGCTACTGTTGATTTGCAGCCTGAAGCACTTGAATTATGTGGATGTCAATTATGGAGGCTCGTAATTCCATAATTCCGGTGTTGTTTGGTATTGTTTGGTCATGTCGAATCTCAAAGCCTTTGGCAAATAAATAAACACACCAATATGAAATTTGTGTAATCTTACGGCTTGCTGCGCCTACACAATTCAGTTTCTCTGGACGGTTTTCGTGTTTTCGGTTTTCCCCTGTCAATTTCTTACAAGGGTATCCAGGGAGTATGCGCCATTGCACAATGATCTCAATGATGGTCTGTTCATGCTTGTTGAGGATGTTAGTAAACCATCACCTATTTGCGATCAGTTATCGGATGGCATTGGTTACAGGAACACCCAGTCATATCGGCCCTCGTCGCGCACATAGGCACATTTCGGGGGCTCTCGATACCTTCGTGTACACAATGAAACCTCACGAGCTGAATCTCCTTCAGTAAACACGGTTTTAAGTGGGTCGCGAGTAGGTTGATCCTACCGGGACCTCCGGAAAGGTTGGCAGATCTTCTGCACCATTCGTCGAACACGTTGTGATGGGGCCAGTAGGGCGTTGCCAATTTGTCAACGGGTGCGGTTGCGGGCACGGCTCGAGCGTGTTTGCCATGTGATGTACACGAGTTAGACTATCACTCGCAATTAGAAAGACCTATACCTTCATTTTGCTCTCACTTGTTCCTAGCCCACATATCCATATCTTTCTCTAATACCACAGAATCTTCTGACTCGCACCACCGCAGCCCCCTAGCACCCAAAGGACGTCATGGTATTTGGACTTTTTACCCGAAAATCTACGCTGGACGACGCCTCAGATTCGCCAGAATCCAAGACAAACCACCAGCCGCAGAACACTCGTCTCCCTACACCTACACCATCCATCGCCTCGGTTGCCCGCCAGTCGCCCCTCCGGTTCACAACCGTCTTTCGTACCGTGCTGGGTGACAGCACCACCAACTTGACTCTCAAAGACTCTGATTTAGTAACGGATAGTGTCGCCGAGGGCGAGAATAATATCCACTCCCCCTTCCCACCGCCAGTGACACCATCCCCTCCCCCTGTTGGCCCAGATGAAGCAAAGGCCCTTTATGATCTGATGTTAACAATACCACCAAAGACACTGCATGCTTACTCTCTTGCGCATCTCCGCCCTCCGCCCCCTCTGCCATCTGCCCTCAAGTCTTCTCCTGCTCTCGGATTGCATCCCGGCATCACACCGCGTCCTCTATCCCCGAACACGGTAACCAAGCTGACTACCTTCTTCTCAACCCTTGCGCCGCCCCCTTCGCTCCACTGTGTGCGGTGCCACAAGAATTTCTATGAAATAGAAAATGAAGAGAAGGACAAGGCATGCCGCATACCGCATGACGACGAGAGCGCATTAGTCTCTCGTGTTTCAGGAGGTACCTACGAAACTCTATGGGGCTGCTGCGGGCAGACCGCCTCAGGGGATGGAAGCGAAGGTCCACCAGACGGGTGGTGCTACGAAGGGAGGCATGCAGTGAGTTCCTTCCTAACATTACCGCCATTCACCCGAAGCTGATGTGTCCAACTATCACCAGACAGACATCAAACGCGCTCGATTCAGAGTGGACTCGACCATCCACGACGACAAACTGGCGTCGTGTCTCAAATTGAATTGTCATGGGATACACGACCAACTTCCACACCGCGATTCGCATGCTTCGCCATCCTGCAACGTCGGCACATCCTCGAAGCGCAAATCTAATCCTTCCCCGGCCCGATCTCAAGTTTCTGTTTTGATGCCTCACTCTACTCGAAAGCGCCCGCGCAAATCACTGAAGGAAGCGTCCGGTTCCGAGAACGAGGCTGATGCAGAAAGTTCCGTGGGTCGCGTTGCAAAACCCAAGGACAACGAGAAAGCCAGTCGCGGCGCAGGAGAGGGGGACGAGGACACAAGCATGGCGGTTGATGAGCCTAATCCCCCACTCAAGTCCAAGGCAAAGGCAAAGTCTCGGCCTATCTCCAGAGCTCGCCCCCCACCCGGCACCTCCATGACTGCCTCATTCCCCACTTCTGGGTCTAATAACTCGCCTGTGGTCTCTACCAGAGCAAGGCCCAAGTTGACCTCTCGCACATCGTTTTCACAGAGTCACTCTCGTCTAGCCTCAGATTCTGAGGCTTCGACCCGCTCACGCCCTAGGACACGAAGTCATGTCCGAGAAGAATCGCGTGTCAGAGATGCTTCGCGCAGCCGCACTATCTCGAAGCTAACGAAAGCAGACATCTCTGGACGCGCCAGACGCGCCAGAAAAGCTACCCCACAATCCCCGACTTCAGAGGCAGAAGTTGAAACTGAAATAGACGAATACCCAGAAAGCGATCAGGAAAGGAGGGGGAGAGATAGGAAGAAGAGGCGGGTGGGACAGAACTGAGCAGTTTTATTATCCATTCCATTCCGGTATTACTGCTGCAAGATATTCTTGTCATCTTGTCAGCTGTTACCAATTTATCGATGTACTGCGCTCCTGCCTGAGGCGGCCCCTGCATGTGTTATTAGACTCGGTAGCAATCGACCTTGTAAGTGGCTGTGATTTCCGTGAGAATTATTTGGCGATATATAAATCTGATCAGCCACCAATCCTTTTTCATGACCAGCTCGAAGGCTACGATGCTCACCACGCATAGGACGCTTTAAGGTCCGATCTCGTGAGCGGGTTAAGGTCTGAGCATACAATCCCCCTCGATTGGCTCTCGCAGGGCCCAGTTGTAAACAACTGAGCGGCATACCAGAGAAGTAGCCGTCTCTCGTTGACCCAAGACCCTGATCAACAGGCGAGGTACAGAGGGACATGGCTCTGAAAGGTGTCGCGGGGATCGGGCGAGGGTTAACCTCGACGTCTGGATCACCTTCATCGCCCCGAGTGTCCCGTATGGGACGCCTTGATCGTGGGACGGCCGACTTTTCAGGCACAAAGGGGTCGGCTTTTCTATTCGACAGAGAATATGCAGATGTCAACTGTCATATTCCTATTCGCGGTTAGAATTAACCGATCGTCCTTCCTGGAATGAAGCGAATCCCGTTCCATCACGACAAGAACGGTTTTCTGACCAGAGTACGTGCACTTTTTGGTGACAGAAAGCGTGCACGCTCCAGGGGAACGAGAAGGTGGACGTCACCCTTTGGTACTCTCGTCCTTTAGTGCACTTTGTGGCGCATGCTCCAGAGCGAGTGTGAAACTCGATTCAGACTATTCTCGGACTGGTCATTTGAATTTTTCGCTTTTACTTCCTTCGTGGAGGATTTCTGTGTTTCAACCCATCGTAACGCCCATTTTGTAGAGGTAAGTCTTGTCTTTGCTGAGTTGCAGTAACTAATGTGTTTTTCCTGTTTGCTCTACATAGAGACAGGTAGTAGGTGATTAAAGAGTATTACGCCGTTACAATCCCATGTTGAATTCCCCTGCGCTATCAAATCCACTCTCGTATTCAATGAGCGCACGCAGTCATATGTGCTTCAGCCTGTCACCTCAGTGCTGTGTGTGAATACATGAAGAAGCGAGGTCCAGAGGGCGATGACTTTGAAAGGTGTTGTAGGCATAAGACGAGAGATATGGCGCCCATTGGGAGTGTCACCTTTTTGTTCCTTTATGGGACACCTTTTGTCTTCCACTGGCATAACGGCAGCTCTATCTAGACAACCAATACTTATATCACTGGAACCACCCTTCGTGGAGTTTTTTGGGGGGCGTTTTTCACCTCGCGTATTGATAAGGTAAGAGACTTGGAGAAATATTGCTCGGGTGTCTTCAAGTGATCGCTCGCAAATTTCACACAGCTCTACTGACTTATTTACCTGTTGTAATTGCTCTTACTTACGGAGAACTCGCAGCATAAATCTCATGTAGATGTCTACTCGTACCAGTGTAGACAAGGTGCTTGTGATTGACCGGACCAATAAATCAAACTGGTCAATTGTCATGATGCTCTTTTCCACGTTTTTCTACTTACACGAGGTCATCTGAACGTAAAAGAGGCGGTGTCTCGTAGGCGTTAGAATGGGAGGAATTCGTCTCGCGGCAGTCCGACGTTAGAAATGCGGACATCGCCCCCAGCGCCTTCGTTGCCCGCACTCATTCAATAGACTGTTGCCACTCTCGTCGATGTCTTGGCAGGGTAAGTAATACTTCGATAACTAGGATTGGAATCCGTTTAAAGCGCGGTTCTCTGATACGGTTCTTCGCTCCGGGGCCGCTTTATGCTATAGATATCCTCGACGTCGGTTTACTCCGGCCAGGCAAGATCGTACAGGCCGCCATCGTGGGGCAAGACGGCGAAGTGTGGGCTGAGTCAGCTGGTTGCAACGTGTGCATTATCAATTTTTTCCCTCCATCTCCGTCGCTCGTGGGTGTTGGATACTGATTTCTAGAACGTTTACTTAGATGACCGAAGCAGAGCGCGGTGCGATCATGGAAGGATTCGGATCGTGTCCCGCGCGCGAGATCTTCGTCGGAGGTAGGAACTATTCGACTACGATGGGATGCCTGGATATGATACTCGCGAAACGCAAGGTTGGAGCGTGTTTCTTGGCGTTTGTGCATATGATGACTGACGAACGCCGTCTGTCATAGGATGGAGGCGGGTGCGTGGTCAAGAAAACAGGACAGAGTGTGATCATTGCAGAGTACATTTCTACCGGTGACACGATGGCCGTGTTGGCACTCGTCGAACGACTGGCGGATTATTTGATTTCCAAAGGATACTGAACGCTCTGGGAGCCTGTTGATGACTCAATTCTCCAACATCGTATGTAAATTGATTGGTACCGGATAGTATTCGCAATTATACTCCATACACGGACTTTTTGCTTCACCGGACAAGCTGTCCTCAAAGAAAAAGACCCACTCTGTCTGGATGTGTGATGGCGCCAATTGGAATCGACCGATCCTATTGCCAGTGGTTCCCATCTCATTCCTTCACCCGAGGAGTGTAGAAGCTGGGGAAAATTCCCGTCACATCCTCATGATACCAAAACCTCCCCGGGGTGCTGTCGTCCACTTGCGCAACCCCGATAGAAGTATCTGCCGCGGCGCCGCTCTTCTGCCTGGCAATCTCAATCCACATCGCCCCAAGCCCAAGACCCGGCACAAGCGCGAGTGTTTCAGCAAACGACGGTTCCACGAGAAGCGTGATGCTGTCTGTGAAAGGGTTGTGGGGTTTACGGACGACGGTGCCTGCAGTGTGGGTTGACACCTTTGAAGGATTCTTGGGATCGATCACAGGTCCGCGAGACGTGGTCCAGATTTCCGGTCTCGATATATCTCCCTCCTCGCGGCCCCATGGTTCAAGAATGACTTTAGCGAAACGTGCATCAAGCTCTGCCTCGACGCCGCATGCTGAAGTTGCCCAGTCCTGTCCTTCGCTGGAATCCGCTGTCGCTTTCCCGAGACTCTCTTGAGAAGAAGGCGAGGGGACATTCTTTGGGTGGCTAGCAGGAAAGTAGATAGCAGAAACACGGCGCGTTGAGCACTCCACGATGCCAGTCGTATGCGTCAGTGGGAAGACACTCGGCCCGAAGAGTGATAAAAGCGATGCCGGATCACGACTCCAGGAAGGATCGGAGTCGGCCCACTTGGTGTCAGGTCCGGGATTCATTACAGCCTCCACATTCATTCCTTGTCCCTCCTGCGTTTCATCATCCCCGGGTCCACTTTGGGTCCACGGGTCCTCATTCCACGATTCCTTGTCACCCCAACCTTCGCCCCATCCGTTGCCTGATCCGTTACCCCAACCACCAGGATCTTCGCCTATGGCATTCTCGTTTATCGGAGACACAACCATGGTTGACGTGTCAAGGGAAACCTCCATGTCAACATTGTCCTCGATCACGTCTTTGAGTTGCATTTCAGCCTCCGTAGGAAGGGCAACATCTGTCTTGATCCCGTTGGAGATGTCAGTTACAGTGATGCCAGCATCTAAGTTATGGGATGAGAAGAAGGTTCAATGATAACAACGTTTCCTTGCCTTTTTGCTCCATTGTGGTAGTCGTTGCATTTCCAACTGACCAGTTCATCCCTCCTTGTCGACCAAAGCATTCCCTGCAAGCTTCGTTGAACGCGTCGGGAATGGATTGCCCCACTTTGTGTGTCAGCGGAAGTTCTTTCTTGGCCCATTCAATCGTTTCTAGGGCTCGCTTCAAGCCACGCTGGTATGCAGGTTCCAGAATGACACGGTTCCGCACAACGAAAGCAAGGAAAAAAGAGATGAGGCGAGGGGCGTAAATCAAGTTTCGTTCCGTCCTGGACGTGATGGAAGATGGTAAAAATCAAGCAATCGTGACACGCAATCACCAAGAACTTAACATACCAGATGAGACCATGCTCGCGCATGTAAGAAGAGAGGAAGGTTCGGACCACTTTCTCTGGGTCGCTCAGGAAAATTGTGATCTTCTCTTCCCTAATTTCTTCGTCTAATTTGTGAGGGTCGGAAAATGGACTCTCGTCGTCGTCGTCGACATCAAGGCCTTCAGCTGACCGCTGGCGTTTCGTAGGTCGCGAATCTCCGGCGGCAACACTATCCTCATCGTTCACGGCAGGATCGTCATCATCATCAGATTCAAAATCAGGGGACTCCGCACGGGCAAATTTCTTCGCGCCAATCTTGCGGAATACAGAGGGATTGACAAGCAATCCAGTGAATAAACGGAACTTCCGATAACTCGTTCAGACAGCGTGATATCAGTTGTACGGAAACAATACCTGATCCCACAGATTGTTCAAGCCAGATGCGATAGGTGGCCACGGCCGCCCAGTACGAAAATCATACGCGGACTGGAACAACCGGTCGACAGGCGAAACATTGCTGATCAAAGCAATCTCACCATCGCACATGCACGAAATTGAGCAAACTAACGACTCACGGGTCATATCGTACCTTCGTCACCCTTAGATCTTCACCTTCTTCCCATTCCTCGTACCAGGGTAACTTCTTGACAAGAACAGCCTCTATCGTGGCAGCTTTCTTCTTCTTTCGTTTCTTTCGCGAGTTGCTCTTGCATTCGTCCGTCGTGTGCCTGACGCGAAGCTCGACGGTCGGGATACCGAGCGCATCGAGTTCGGGGTCTTCTTCCTCTGCTGCATCGTTTCCCCCTGCCCCCGGCTCAGAAAACAGCTGGATACCACGGGGTTTGAAGCCCTTGAAAGGCATGATTATCACGCCTGGCGGTGGTTTAGGAAAGGGTGGAAACTTGATGAAAGATAAATCTTGTTCCAGGGTTGGGACGGTGTTGGAAGTGGTGGGCTCTGGAACAGACATGAAAAGTTAGATGTATTTGTACAGGGTCGATTTCAAGAATGTATTATGGAGAAGATCCGGACAATTGAGTCGGCTACTCAGGATGATCTTTGTGGCCGACCAAATCGTTGGGAGACTTGATAATCTGTACCATCTGCAGGCGAAGTTTAAGGTTCTTTAAATGAAACACTACCTTCCTCATCGGGCTCTCAGAGTATTCGGTCAACGGTTAGAGTAATGCACAAAGCATATATGATTAAATAAAAGTACACTATGCATTTTCGAGGATGTAGCAATACGTAGTCCAGATGGCTTCCCACAGATCCGCACGAATCTCGCACTACCGGACCTCCTCGGGAGGTATCCAGTCCGGAATTTTGCCCCACTCAAACTTTGCGCGTGTGAAAGCTGCCTTGACGTCGGCGGGTATCATCTCGTTGTAGTCATTAGGAAAGAGGTCGAGGTAGCGATCAGCACCAGGCTTCATTCTGGCCGTTAATTTTGCGCTAGCAAAGTCAGGCATGCCTGATGCAGGCTTCTCACTAGACGGTGTTACCGTCATCGGCGAAAAAGCAGAAGGGCTGCCACCAACAGCGGACGCAGACGACGGCATGGCAGGAACGGATAGAGTGTCACTGAGCAAAGAAGTTCCAAATGGGGATTGCTGGCTTGTTCCGAACGCAGATTTCGGCGCGGATGGGGCAGTCCCAAAAGCACTTTGAGTCGGGGGTGTAGACCCAAATGCAGACGGGCCGGGCGTCGTGCCCGTAGCTAAATTACTTGGAGCGGCGGCCGAAGTGAAAGGCGATGGTTGGGATGCAAACGCGGAGAACCCAGCGCCTCCAGTCCCGCCGAATGCACCAGATGCGGGTTTGATGAGAGACGATTGCCCAAAAGCCGGCTGCGAGGGTTGGGGAAAGGCTGATGTAGGTTGTGTGGGTTGTGCAAAAGCGGATGTGAGCTGTGAAGGTTGGCCGAATGCTGAAGCTGGCTGAAATGACTGTCTAAAAACTGATGTTGGTTGTGATGGTTTTCCAAATACAGACGCGGGTTGCGTCGAGGGTTGTGTGAATGCGGATGTGGGCTGACTTGGTTGACCGAATGCAGATGTAGTCTGAGTGATTTGGCCAAAAGCTGACGTGGTCTGACTGGGATGGCCAAATGCCGATACATGCTGCGCATGGGCCCCGAAAGTCGACGTACCACTCGCCGAACCGCCAAAACCGGTTTGGCCGAAGGCTGGTTGTCCGAATGCTGGCTTGCCAAATGCCGTCGTAGTCGTCCCTCCAAACGCAGACGGCATTGAACTCGTCCCAAAGGCAGATGGCGCGGATGTTGTCAATGCAGGCACCGAGGAACTTGCAGTAGATGTAGAAGCTTGGGCCTGAGCGCTGACCTTCAGAACTTGCTCATACAGCTGTCTGACGTTGTTGCGCGCGTTGGTGTACATCTGATCTGCAGTTTCAGTGTGTTCTCCTTCATACTTGATCTGAGCACAAGTTAGTTGTGTGTAGAGTACAGTGAAGAACCACGTGCATATTCATCAGTCGTGCCTGCTTTGAGGGCGGTGACTGCCTTCAGACGCAATTCTTCGGGCGATTCATCCAGTCCACTGATAACAACAAGTTCGTATTTGGCAGGACCATAGGAAGAAAGTGGCCACAGCGGCTTTTCCTTGAGAGGAGTAACGTCGGCTGTTATCGTCTCTACCCTGAGGGGTACTCAATCATTCGCAGGAGGAGAGGTTTCAAATGCGACTCACGTGTACGGAACCGCGACTCTGTTATTACTGGCAGTCCAAGTCTGGTCTACAGGACAACGTTAGCTCATTAGGACAGAGCAGGTTGCTGATATACCAACTGCCAAAGTTCCCTGAGGCACCCGGGTGTTCATGTCGGCATCGATCTCCATACTTGCATGCTCCACGTAAATAGTACGAGCATACCGCCTGTAGCAATAATCAACACTGCTTGCATGCTGGGAAGTATGGATTTACCATTGTAAGTGGAGATGCAGGTGCGGTCGCGCAGTTCAGCCCGGCTTGCTAGTATGTTTGAGGTTGTTTACCAATGGCTTCCGCATTTAATAAGTACAAATAAACCCCCTTCTGTCGTCGTAGTGCACCGATGAAAACGATACATTCAGGCGCTCAACGTTTCACTATTCTGATAATGACACCTTTATTCTCATCCTATCTCGACGAAAGCATTTCTGTATTCGAGAAGTGGTGCTGGGCCCGCCTACGACTTGTCAGTAGGTTATGGTTTAGGTTCAACATATCACCTACTCCGAACTCCAAGCAAATATAAATGGGTAAGAGTAAATATCGCAGTACCTTTAGCATGGAGTGCGAAAATTGCACCATGAAGTTCTGGATGTACCCATAACCTGACTTCGGGGTAGCAGGACTCCATGGACCAGCGTACAGCACATCGCCTAGTTGAGACTGAGGCTGTGGACATGTCCCTGAACAATGGTCCACTGCTAGAGCTATGCCAACTTGACTTCAAGAAGCAATCGAAATCTAATAGAAGTAAGTGGCTACTACCTGTGTTTCGTAGGCGTATCACTGACGGGGAGGATGACTTCAGGGGTAAAGTTCACCCTCTCTTGAGGACCGAACCATCGATTGGATAACCCAGCTTGATCGTTTGACCACTGCGAATCATAACAGTGAATACGAGGATAACCGCAATCAATCAATTCTTTGTTGCAGCGCGAGGACTCTGCAATCTTCAAGCGGGAAGATGAGACTTGTTGGACTGTAATCTGTTCAAGCTCATTTATATGTCTTCCCTGTATATAATCTCGTGAACGTGTGTCTTGACTGCCCCTTACTCGCCAAGTGCACTCCAACGGGGAAGGTCCCCAGGACCAGTTCATCCCGGATCAGCTATGGTACCTGCCCTACTATCATCCCCTTCATTCAGGTTGACTAGTTGAAATCACCTGCAAATGGTCAGAACAGCGCTTCGTATCGGAACAAACTAGATCCTTCCTGGACTTATGCTACTGTGACAAATTCGTTCTTGTATTCAAGGTATGGCACTGGGCTTGATGTGGTGAGTCACTTCCACCCGTTGACCACAGGAGCTCAAGTAGTTACATGCCCCTGCAAGGCAGAAATATGTCAACACAAATATTTCTGCGCCAGCAAGTTGGTATTAACTTTGCCGACCATCTCAGCATCACTCGTGCCGGGATTCGAGCAAGGCTAAATTTGCCGTCGCGTCTTGGAAGGATGCATCCTTATGCTGGTGGACGACAAGGCACATGCTCAGTCGTACCGTGCTCCCCATCCGAGAGCAGACAGTTACTCATGATTGAGACAACGACTTGCTGTGGTGTGCTCCCTTGCTTTCCATCACGGTTCCAAATTTCCGTTTGAAGGACCCTAATGCGGAATTGACGACGCGAGTCATTTCTTTTCTCAGCACTCGCGAGGGCCTGGGTACAGTGAAAACCGACACGGACGCCTTACCCTGAACGCTGCCTTCCTACCACACATCTGGTCACCGGACATCTCCGCCGCATCGCGCTTTGCTACATTGACATGATCCTGCCGATCGGACAAGTCAAAGAATTCGTTCTCGCCTATGAATAAAATCCAGGCAGGCCACAACTAGATGGTGGCACTCCTGTGTGGTGTTGGAAAGGGACGAGCATAGATCATCGAGTCTGTCTGCCGCTGACAACGAACTTCAGGCTTCAGGAGCTCCGGGGGCCACCGGCTAAGCCTTAGGCCCGGATCGGGCCTAGTCCTGTATTCCTGCCGAGTCTCGGCTTGACCCGCATCCATTCACTAACCAAATGCAGTAAGTGCTGATCATACCTAATTCGATCTATGATCGATCGATCCACCATCATTCCAGAAATACAAGCAAACAAAAAAAACAGCAGCTGTTTACGATCTGCAAGAAAGGAATAAATGTATGAGGAACATCGTGTTACGTCCTACACTTTTGCGGAATCCGATCTACCATTTCGTGTCCTTTGCTTACATCACTCGCTGGTGGGGACCTGTTCATGGGAACTTGGCATCCTATCAATGATGTCACCTCCGCGTGTCAATTCAGAACATGGTACTACAATTTGTACGCCCGAGCACGGCGCCGAACTTCACGCCTTCTCGGAATAGTAGTCCGAATCACTTGTACATGAGCAACTACACCGTTACAAGAAAATTGACCCAATGTGCTCTCATTCGATCGTCACGGATACGTTACGGTACTCGAGCAATGGATATGGTCCACTCTGCAACGGTCCTTGTGCTTCAGCATGTCTTACGGAGACAAAAGAGAAAATGACATACAACCCCAAGCAAGCAGAGATGCGTCAAGGTAAAGATGGCAGGTCCTGGAGACATAGAGGTCGGAACCTGCAACGTGAAGTTTTCGTAGCGCCCTTCCTGGGCGTGTGGAGTGGGCGTCCAGGGACCAGCATAAAGGACGTTGCCGAGCCGCTCGGACGGCTGTGGGCAGACTCCGTTGTCGCAGGATGCAATTGCGAGGGCAATGCCGACTTGGATGCAACGTATTATGCCTCCCTGATACAAATAATTTCAATGAATAAATGGACAGTGGACCTCTTTCTGAGTACTTACAGGCTGGATGATTTGAGCGGTGAAGTCCTGTCCTGGATACATGACCTCTCCGCTAACGGGGGTGCCGATCTGAATAGTCTGACCGAGGACAGACGCCGCAGCACCAACAAGAACAGAGGTAACAGTAAACAATTTCATCTTCAGAAAGGGTTGAAGAAGCGTTGAGAGAGAGAGAGAGATGGCAACAAAGATGTTGTTGAGAGAAATGATGCGCGGGTGGGCCTTATATACGATACCGAGTCGCAGTGTAAAGTCCTCATAGAGCCGGTCTACCCCAGAAACCCATAATTAGCCTGTGGATCTAGACACGCACCTGGGGTGTTGTAGATTCAGTGGCGGAGCTCACATAGATTGTAGGTAAACCATTGAATGGGGCTAGGATGTTATACAATACTATGCCGAAAGTGAACCGGTCATTGTGTCATGGTCCGGTGATAAACCGAGTAGTCAGTATCAGCCAGGCTAGTTAGTTTTCGGTCATCAGTACGGCCGCCCTAGACGACCAAACGGGCCACACGAGTCATGACGGGGACCTGGGATACGTTTGACGGCCGTCGGCGACCGGGAGTAGAGGCCTCGGACTTCAGAAATAAATAATAGATACCAGACGAGAGTGCTGCTAGGAATGCGATTGTTACGAAGGGAACGGTAATTCAAGGTTGGAATAAGAATATTTAAAGCTAACATTAAAGATGAGCCGATAGGACGAACTTAGCGGCATGCGAGGGATTGGGGCAAGTTGACGATTGGGGACCCGGATCATGAACGAACCTTCCGTGCAAGTAGGCAGCCTGAAGCGATGCAGGATGACGATGGATGTAGTACCCAAACATATCTAACACCAGCGCCCAATTAGTTGTATTTGCGATGGAGGGACGCCTACGGCCGCAAGGTGGTCCTGCAAGGACATGTTGAATGACCCCCAATAGCAGAGCGAGGAAAAAAAATATGTAAGAACCAGCTGCACGAGGCAACTAGAGCCATCAGAATGGAATGGAAGCCAGGGTTGAGATAACAAAGGGAACCGAACATCACAGAGCGTGAGATATCACTCAAAAAGGATGCGTGGATCAGGTTCAATCATATTCTTTCGAATGATCACCGGGTCACTCTCAAAAAGGGAGTCGGTCTTAAGTCGGGGAATGGCGAAGCGAAAAGAAGATGAGTCCAACAGACAGACCGTCGAAAATGACCACAAAACAACACGGTCAGGCTCAGGGAGGAGGCCAAAAAAACTTAATCAAACGTAAGGTCATGAAGAGTGATCATCATGATTCATGAGAGCAGACGACCATGGAGGTCGAGAAGGAGATCGCCCCGGGTCAGTGAGGCTTTTTGATGGACAGGCGATGAAAAATGATACAAATATCCCATGAGAGTCAACACAAACAACTCGGAACCTAGGCCTCAGGGGCTCCGAGGAACAAGCGTCGCGTCGTACAAGCCGAGAAACCCGGCTCGGCCATTAACCAAATGCAGCACTGATCGTACGTACCTCTATCCAATATATGATCGATCAATCTGCCATTATTTCGGAAACGAACAAGCAATGTTACAAAAAAAAAAGCAACTGGGTACGATCTGCATTGCGAGATGGCCAGAGGAATAAACGAGGAACATCGTGTTGCGCCCTACAATATCGCATCTACTGACCCCTTCGTGTCTGTTGCTAACATTACCAGTGGGGACCTGTCCCTAAGAATCTTGGCACCCACATTCACACCTCAATAGCGTCGCCTCCCGGTGTCAATTCAGAAGATGATACCGAACTTCATGCCTTAGGGAAACCAAGTCCAAATCACTTGTACATGAATAACCACAAATACTGTTACAAGAAATTTGATCCAATGTGCTCTCATTCAATCGTCACAGTCGCGTTAAGAAACTCGAGCAATGGAATTGGTCCACCCTATATCGGTCCGTGTGCTTCAGCGCTCCTGATGGAAATGAACAAGAAAATAACATACCCCAAGCAAGCAGAGATACGTCAAGGTAAAGATGGCAGGTCCAGGAGACATATAGGTCGGAACCTGCAACGTGAAGTTTTCGTAGCGCCCACCAAGGTCGTATGGAGTGGGTGTGAAGGGACCAGCATAAAGGACGTTGCCGAGCCGCTCGGACGGCTGTGGGCAGACACCATTGTCGCAGGATGCGATTGCGAGGGCAAGGCCGACTGGAATGCAACTAACCGGCCCTAACTGATAGGAATAACTTCAGTGAACGGATACATGGTGAACCTCTTTCTGAGTGCTTACAGGCGCGATGACTTGAGCAGTGAAGTTCTGTCCTAGATACAGGACCTCCCCATTAGTGGGGCTACCAAGCTCAATAGTCTGACCGAGGGCAGATACGACGGCACCAACAAGAACAGAGGCAAGGACGAACAGTTTCATCTCAGCAAGGGTTGAAAAAGCGTCGAGAGAGATAATAACAAACGTGTTGTTGAGAGAAAACGGTGCATGAATGGGCCTTATATATAGTGCCCAATATCTAGTCGCTGCGTCAAGTCCTCGACGTCCTCGTAGAGCCGATCTACCCCAAGAATTCATAGCCATGCTGTGTATAGAACTGGACACGTAACTAGGGTATTCCAAATTCGTTTGATGCAATAGCAAAGCTCACCCGAATATTCAACGGAGACCCTCTATGTGGCTGAACGTACTAATCTACAAACGTAGCCGACCCAAAAGTTCAAACTAGTCTCTGTTTGGTTAGTCCATCTGTAGATCATCCAATCAGATCTCTCAAATGACTGCGGTAGAGCAGTCAAGTGATAACGTTACTTGAACCAGCTGAACGAGGAAGAATGGAAGTCAGGGCTGAGAAAACAGAGGGAGCCGAACATCACGGGAGGTGAGATATCGCCCCAAAAAGCTGGGGGGATCAGGCTCGATCATGCTCCCTTGAATGATCACCCGGTCACTCTCAAAAAGAGAGTCGGTCTTACGCCGAGGGATGGCGAAGCGAAAAGAAGACGAATCTAACCCAAAAGATGGACTGCAAAGCGACACGATCAGGGCTGGCTGAGTTCACCAAGACGGAAGAGGTCGCGAGGGCTGGTTAAAAGTAAGATCATGAAGAGTAAGTCTGAGTCACCGTGTGCCATAGGAGCAGGCAGACGATGGAGGACGAGAAGGAGATCATCCGGGGTCAAGTGGGGCCTTTTGGTGGACGGGCGATTCGAAATGACGCAAAGATTCCTTGAGAGTGAACACAGCCCAGGGAACCAGTTCTCCCGAATAGAAAATTAGAAAGGTTCGAGTTCAGAAACAAAACTGCATGTTGCTCAACTCAAGTGACGGAAACTATAAGCTAATTGTTGAGACAGCGGGAAAGCTCAGAAAAAGAAGGCCGAAACACGGAAATAACTACATACCTGGCAGATCGAGCTAAGGATGAGGGACAAGATCGGAGCTCTCCCTACAACTTGCCGGTCAGTGTAAGAAAATAAGAGGTGGCAAATAGGGTGTACCGGCGAAGGCAAGGCGCAGTTACCTTGACCAATCAGTCTTGTAAAGAAGCTTTAGACTCACGGAAGGACGGATGGAAAGCCTTAAAGAAAGCGCACAATAAAATCCCAATCACACACAAAGGTTAACGCACATCATTTATGAAAGCAGAACACTACAATCACAGCGCAATTCATAACCTCGGAATGACCGGGTCTCAATAAACATGCATGCAGCGGTGCTGAGCCTACACTTTGACCTTCTCAGAAAGGAACTTGGACCACTCTGCCTCACCCCAAGAACTAGAGATTTCGTTCGCGATGAGACCATCCCATAGTGCAGTGGGCGAAACATGGACTCCATTCTGCCTGGAGAACTTGACTAGGACAGGACATTGGAATTGATCGCTATCCAAGTTGAACCAATTACAACTCACTTGCGTACTTCAAATCATCCGTGACGGCTACGCCACCGTTCGGGCTGCCTTTGAGCTTGAGGAGTTCCTTGAATTCCTCCACCCTTCCTTTATCCTGAATCACAGAATCAGCGATGTCTGTCAGTTTCTCGCGGATCTGCAGAGGGGTGAGGGTTGAGCTGGGAATGTCGAAAAAATTATCTTGTTCGTCGAATAACTGGTGGACTAGGCTAAATCATTCAAAGACGACAAACTGATACGGAAATTTCTTACTTTACGGGAAAAGGCCCAGAAGTGTTCGGGTGAAGCTCGGACAACCTGGGAATTGAGTTCCATTAGCAATGATTCATTTCAATTATATCGCTGAGCTGACAGCGAGCCCAGCTTCATGAGTAAACGTCGACGACGCATGCCAGGGCTGAACTTGCAGCCTCACGATGAGCTTGACTTTTCCGTAGTATTTACCGCCTTTGTCGAACCACGGTTTGAGCACAGCGTCGATCGTGCGCGAGAGCTTCGTACTGTGTAAGACGATCAATCCTGTACGAGCCAATCCCAGAAGTACAATAGCAACCTGAAAGGGCAGACATAATCAACTTACAACAGAACATTAGCCACCTCGCACAGGAGATCTGAGAAATCACTCACGGAAGACATCCAGAGTGTGTGGAGCATCCTTTGTCCCCGCAACAACCAGTGGATTTAGGGAAGGTTGCAAAGCCATGGCAGACAGGTTGATTGATTAGAGATGGAAAGGAGAGGCTGCGGCGTGTCTTTCCATACGGTGAATGATGACATCGATTTCATCTCTGACGTCTCATGCACGTGACTGATCCTACAAACTGGATGGCCAAGTTGAAGATTCTATGCGTTTTTATACGCCTCTGGTTACGTTCCAACGCAATCCCGAAAACCATCTCCATACATCCTTAAGCAGGCTTCTCAGAGCGAAAATGCACTCTTGGGCGCACGAACCAACTAGCCCGATCCTCAAGCTTCGGGGCCAACGCTCTGAGAAATCCAGATGGATCCTCGAGTCAGGAAGAGAATTAGTTGATGTGGACTGTCCATACCTGGGAACACGCCAGTCATTAGAAGTGTCGAGTTGTTTGAGCAACTTTACAGTATGCTTGAGCGACTCGCCAGCGCGGTTTGGAACCTAGCTGTTCCACGTTATAGACACGATGGAAAATCCATTCATATTGAAATTACCTGAGGGTAAATCCGCAGCGTTGCAGAAGATATCTTGCCTTCCTTTCCCATCCATTCAAGTTAGTGGGAGGTTCGAGGTTCAAGAGGGGATACCCGTCTGACTGAAATCCAAAGTGACCGACTGCGTTGCATCCAACATGACTGGCGATCTCCTGTATAATTAAAACAAGAATCATCGAAAGGTGTAACATGCATGAGTAGCATGGGCTACCGATGAGAGTCTGTTCGCTAACCAACGAGGAGTCAAGGCTTCATTTTCGTTTTCACTTCGAAAGACTCAGTGGTTCAAGGTCGGAGGATAAAAATGGCACAATCTGGGAGACTGGATCGAGCTTTTTGGGTTCAGTTCTCCAAGGGGACTGGGATTATGAGGTGTATTAAAGGTAGTCCAAAGATGGTCTGAGTCGGAGACTCGGAGTCAAGTGAGCACTACCGGACGATGTCCTTGAGAGTTTGACCCATCACAAGCTTGTTCGTTTTCTTCAAGGAAGATACGACCACTGCTCGACTACATCATTCTGACACGTGTACATCACCGTTATCCTTTCTGCATTTGCGCCGCTGTCGGGACCAGCACCCTCGTTGCGCAAACTCGACAAGCGAAGTCATTTGACAGCTCTAAGCCCGACACATGGCGGTTCCGTTCACAACCTTCCTAGTGCAACTATTGGAGAGCGTAAACGCTGAAGATGGACAGCGTCTAGCATACTTGCTCCGACCCACCAGTCCTCACGGGAAGGATCTAGTGAAGGAGTTCAAAAATCCGTCGGTATGTGACCTGAAACGCACCAAATTGTGCATGTTTCAATATTGTTCATCACAATGCACCTCCAGCGAGATACACTGATGTCCCAGTATGGGGAATGTATAGACGTCCCATGGGACGAGATTGCTATTCGATATGTGATGGTGACGTCCCATGTCGCGCGGAAACGGCCAGGAGAAGCTTTTAACGAACAGTCTCAGCTCATTTCGTGCGTCTATCCTACCTTTGAACTCGAGGGGGACTTGTGAAGATATACTATGCAGCTTGTTTTTCCGGTTCTTCACTCAAAACACAGGGTGGACCCTGCCCGCCTTGTTCTCCATGCTACGTGATCTTAGGGATCTTGCTTTTGATGTGAGTTTTCTGTTGATACGCTGGCATTTGCGTTTTTACACTTCCACTGGTTCAGGCCGACTTCCATGCAAAATTTAATGGTCAAGCCAGTGAATGCATGGAGAGCGCCGCGGGGGTTGTGGCGAAGGCATTCAGTAACTGCATGACAGATCGGTATATATCTCCAGCTACACGCCACAACTTCGTTTCATTTACATGAAATAACTATCTTAAGAACATCTCCAGCAGACCAATCGCGGAAATGGGGAACATACTACGTTGTCGGTCTTGTCATGAAGTGCTACTTCCGTGTGAGTCTCTACCCCACTCCACCGCGTCTGGTGTTTAACTATAACTCAGGTCAAACGGATATCTTTGTCGAAAAACATCTTGCGAGCGCTGGATGCAAATCAAGATATGCCTCCTCTGACAGCTTACCCTCACTCACATCAAGTGTGTCGCATCTTGGTGACAGCATGCCTCATGTTGCTAAAGGCCGACTACTGATTGAAGGTTACTTACCGGTACTATCTCGGAATGCTCAGCTTTTTGAATGAAGACTATGCCAAGGTAACGTGCCTCCTGGATCTACCATGCAGACCTTGCACATATTTCTTTACAGGCAGAACAAGAGCTCACGCTTGCATTCTACAACTGTCACACTCAGGCGCACAGAAATCAAGAGTATGTCCGAATATTATCCTCTCACGCAGAACATGTTCACAGCCCACATTTATAGACGAATCTTGACGTGTTTGATTCCTTTACGCATCCTGCGAGGCCACTTCCCATCCAGGATACTCCTGGATCGGTTCCCTGTACTGGATGAACTGTTCTCGCCATTTATAACAGCAATCCGCACAGGAAACATCACAGCATATGATGCAGCACTCGATCTTTGGGAACGGCGTCTCGTCGAACTGAACCTTTGGATCACAATTGAAAAAGCACGTGAACTCTGTATCAGAGGATTGTTCAAACGCGTGTATGTCTTCTCCCACTCTTTACCCATCGGTTGACAATGCTGAGTACTCGGTACACAGTTGGGTAGCGTGTGACAAAAGTACACGGATCCCTGTGTCGATGTTTCACTGCTCATTGCGTATTTCGGGAACTGACGTTTCTGTGGACGAGGCAGAGTGCTTCGTCGCGAACATGATCTACAAGGGATACATGAGAGGATATATTTCGCATGAGAAGCAAATGGTTGTGTTAGCGAGTACGAATGCCTTCCCGAGGCTGGGGGACCGACAATCGCCATACGCATTGCTGTAGCACTGCCAGCCCACTAATATGCATAATATCGGTACTGTCTATAGGATGAGAGGACAGCTCGTCCCCGTAATTGAGACATTGGCGTGCGGGTTTAATTCGCCCACTAACACTGGCATGTCCATGTCAATGACCAATCTTAGTAGTGGTGCTGACACGGTGCTGTGTGCCTTTGTCACTGTTTGGCTTTCGTTGAGTGAACCTGTGCTGATAGAGTCGGTCCCAGCTTCGAGATTTCTGAGGAACACCGAGTTTTCCATATTGGGTGCTCACACATCATGCACTTGAGAGAATGCTGACATCCGATGGCAGTTACTCCGCCTCCGATGTGGTTTATGGTGCGTCCATTTCTGATCGATCTTTCTTTCAGGCCCGTATGTTTTATGCGACGGGGGAACAGCCTTCGGTGGGCGATGTGGATCTATTGGTTCAGCACTATATAACAGACCATGTAGGTCAAGGTCAAGATTATCATCCAGAAGCTTCCGCAACCCTAACCCATTATCTTACTGCTGTCGAAAATACCCATCCCCACAACCCTCCCTTGCAGGTTTTTCTCGCGCAATGAAGTTCAGTCTATGTTTGGGAAGACCCTCCAGCTTCATGGTCCGGTCGCCGTCGCAGCCAAAGTACCCCGAGCCACAGCTCCAGGTCGGGGTTCTTAAGGCCGACCTTGAGAAACGGTTACCTGCCGAACCTGGCAGCCAGTGGCCACTTTCAAGTTCGGTTGCGCCCCCTCCGTATACGAGTGCTGTCGCTCCTGAGACTCAAATTAATGGGTCCTTTCCTGCAGCTGCTGGGTCTTCCAGAACCTCTGATAGTATGACATTACCTCCTGGCTCTCGCCACACTCGCATATTCATGATTCATCCAGCGTCTGCCTCCCCTGACCGTCTTCGAGACATTGCCTATCTGCAGGCTCCAATGCGTCGCGAATCAAAGGAAAACGCACTGGAGATGCTACGCGCGTACGACACAGTGATTATCATGGACGACTCAGCGTCCATGTTGCAGGATCACCGTTGGGAGCAAGTGCGTACTTCTGTGATAGTTTTGGCTACGTAGCATAACGTGATTTCAAAAGGCTTGTGATGCATTGAGCGGACTGGCTCAGATAGCCGCCACCCATGACAAAGACGGCATAGACATTCACTTTCTCAATCATCCTAAATCTGGCGTTAACATCAAGGTAAGCAACAGTCCATGTATCACACTCCGAACAGCCTAATAATCTAGTTTTTCTGGAAGGATCCCCAAAGTGTCCGCCAACTATTCAGGCACGTGCGACCACACGGGCTCACGCCCATTGCTAACAAGCTCGACGTCCTGGTCGGAGACTATATCGAGAAACTCGAGAAAACCTCTCGGAGGAAAAAGAAAGGAGACGCGTCTGCCCTCAAACAGATAAAGCCCGCTAACTTCATCGTCATCACCGACGGTGCACCAAGTAAGCTTTCCGTTTATGTTGGGTACGATTGACGGTGCCAACTCTGCATTTTAGCCGACGAACCAACAGATTCCATTGTTTCGCTGGCACGCAGGCTTGATCGTGGGAATTACCCTCTTGCTCAGGTGAGAGAAATTGCACGGAGACTGAGGTCATGGCGATTGATCCGAAGTTGTAAAAGGTTGGAATACAGTTCGTCCAGGTAGGAGACGACAAAGGGGCGACGGAATTCCTGCAGCAATTGGACGACGACCTGAGTGGCACCTATGGTGTGCGAGTGAGTCGATATATTGGTCAGGCAATCTGTATTACTAATTGCGCATACGCTAGGATATCGTTGATACTACACCCTTCCTTGGGATAGAGTTGACAGCTGAGATGTTGATCAAGATTCTTTTGGGTGGCGTTAACCGCCGTGTCGACAGACGTGGTGCAGAGGCGGTAATGAATGTGTAGGTCTTGTCATCACATTTCATTTCCTCTTGGCAGGGCATTCTTCGAGTACGTATATGTAGCTTTTGATCCCGCATATTAATCTTCTAGACTCGGTTTTACAACATGTAGCTTACAAGATGATTGTAAAACATATCACTGTGTTGTATCTCATTATGAACTTCAGTCTTCGAGCGGAAACGCAGGCATCCCGGGTCGGTGGCTTCATGAAGTCTGTCGGAAAACGTGTCCGAGAGGGCCAGAGTCGAGGGGGCACTTGTAGCTGACCAGAATATGAAAGCATCACCCAGAATTTCCTTATGAGTGTCAAAGTGCACAAATATTAAGCGCAATAACTGGACGTAGGGCACTACAATTCATAGTACAGAGCGCGCTGCGGAATTTTTGTGCAAAATGACCTTCATATTTCCTCCTGTCTTTCCGGGTTCTACCACTGGCAGACGCGTTTTACATGAACTCAGGACATACCCGTCCATCCGTCCAACTAGCAGACGGGTTTTTATGAAGAGTACAATTCTTCTCTTGTCTCGATACCTATGCGTGCACATCCACAAGTCGGCGCCGAAAAAAAAGTTAAAAAGAATATGAAAAATAACAGCCAACGACGTACCTAACTCCTCCCGAAGGGGCTTGAGCTCGTCCAAGTACACCTGGTACTGCTGCTTATTCTCCACCTTCTCCTTGATACCCTCAAATATACGAACGGCAGTCGCGTAGTCGTTCACACGCCGTGCCGCGCGGGCAGCTGCCTCGATGACGCTGGGAGAGGGAACGAGATCGTGGGCGAAACAGTTGTTCAAGCCACGTTGTACCTCGAAGATATCCTCTGCGCCTTGGAAGAAGGCGACGTAGCGGTCCGAGAAAGCTTCAAAGGTCTCTTGGCTGTGTGCATCCGACGACGAGAAGCGAACGCTAGAGGGGAGAGCGGGGGCAGCGCGACGAAGGACTGTTGTGGGGCGTGCACGCAGGATGGAGGACATGATGCGCATATTGGTCAGAGCGACAACCATTCAAAATAAAATGTGTGAAAACTCAAAAACCATATTCCGGGTCCGTCTGTTGTGGCAGATTAGTGTGACGAGAGTCTTCGCATGCAGGTGAGTAACAAATAATCAAATGGTTATTTAAACAACATGAAACGCATCGAAAGAAAACCGAGCACGGTGAAGGCCAACGGAGATCCATGAATTGGAAATTAGCATGACGTTTGCAGTACTTAGCATCAAGATCACAGCACGAACGGTGAAGCATGAGTTGCAGATACAAAACATCATTCCCCGGAGTTGGGGGAGTCGATGATTGTGACCCGAACAGCTTTCTCAATAGCCCTAGGAGCCTTCTCTCTGAGGTTGACTCTGTGATCCAGTTGTCACGAAAGACAAATTCCGGTATGTGTTGATCACAGTCCCGTAGATGTGACTCCTCAATTGCGACTGTTTTACAACACAAAAGGTATATACAAGCGAGCAAAGTGATACAACTGATTGTAAGGTGTGAGAAGACGAAAACTGGTATATCTTGTAAGGGCATCGCAGGCAAGGAGCTTTGGGAACGGGCGATTACCAATATCCGAGAGCAGTGTCCTTGAAGCCAATTTCAATCCATCTTTCCACGTCCTCCACATGCTGACCTTGCGACCCACTAAGGCCTTGGAAGCCTATTTTGTGGTATACCTTGCGCGCGGACGCTAACTCCTGTGAGTTCCCTACATAAAGGACGACCCGCTTCTTCATCTGGAGAATGCTACCAAAGGATCAGCATGCGGTTCAGAGTGCACATCAGTGGTAGATACTCACTCTTGACAGACACGGTGCAAAAGTCGTACTGCACAGCCGCGGCCCCTCCACTGCTCTGTTGTAAACACCTTGGTGACCGCCGTGACGTTGTCCGACTCTCTGGTAGTAGCAACCAGGCATGCAATCTCCGGTTCTTGACCCGCTTTCTGCACCACATGCACCCAAACCTGCTGATTAGTTATCAGCATCTTGGCCTCTAATTCCGCTCCTGCCTCATCAAGTATGAAAGGCCACTATCGCCACAAGGGTCATTACGATTCACGTGAGGATGACGGAGACAGTACCCACAGAAGTCTCGGAAAATGCCTTGCACATGGCTTTGAGCTCGTTTAAATGGGACATGTCCGCGCGGCAGAGAGCGATGACGATGTCCTCAGATCCCGGAAGAGAGGACACGGAATCTGAGGACTCCTTGAACGTCTCACTAGTGCAGAAGGTGAAGGTCGCGTCGTAGTACGGCCCCTCGAGAGCCTGAATGCCATGCTCTTGGCATGCGCTCTGCGCCTCAAAGAGCTCGGCAAACTTCTCCGTCACCTTCGCGATCGAAAAGACCGAAAATACTCTTTGGGGAGGGACCTCCTTCAACAGACAACGGACAAGTGACAACAATGAATCGGATATATTCGTGCCGTGCATTTCTTCCTGGGCAAGCTGAACCGACGATTTGCAAGAGACTATGAAAATGGGGTAGTTGCCTAGCGGTCCCTTGGTGCAAGATAACACAAACTCGACATTGTTTGCGTCATCGTACAGAGCAATCCACAATTGCGAGTTGTCATTTTCGCGAGGGGAATTCAACGCCTTCTTGGCGAATGGGAGGATAACGTTTGCAGACGCTTCGTTCTGCAACAACGCGCGCCACACCTCCTTGGGGAGGTCAGCAGCGTGCCGGTATGGGTGTGCTTGACGAGTGGAGAGGATACTAGACATGATTAAGAAATGAGAAGCCTGACAATTGGAGGATGGCCATAATCCTCCGGTTTTATATGCGGCGAGGCTAGAACAAGACGTACTCGGGAGCTGGAGCTGAGCACGGATGGCATCGTTCCAGACTGCATTGAGTCAGTCGAACTGAACGTTCAATCCATCCTGTACAAAAAAATGATGCCAATGGAATGCCGCCGTTCAATGGAACCGAACATTGTGGCTCGAGGAATCGCGTAGGAATGGGTTAAAGAAACAATGTTAGGAGCCACGGATAGGGGACCGAGGGACGTCCTGTGACACTGCAACAAGCGCATAACCGGAAATTAGCAAGAGACTGGTACTCCGACACCGCAGCTCGCCCACGAAGGGCGACCGTTCCTTGAGTTTCTTAAGATCCCATTACCTTGAAAATGTTTTCGCGGTGAGAGATATAAGAGAAACTACGACCAACAAACCTGATTGTCAGTGAAATTTGATTCCACGTTAGGTTGGAAACGCGCCCGACGATCGTTTGGGGTATCCGAGGCTCGAAAATGTGCTAACCACTCATGTCCTAGTACAGGTTGTAACGGTGACTTGCGTTAGGACCCAATAATATAGCAGATATCGGGCAGATAAGAACAACTCGAAACTCGGATGAGTGGGGATGACTCGCAAATGACTTGAACAACGGAGAGCACGTTCGCCGAAATGGGGCCATCCTGGTGGTTCAAATTCAAACGTCACATTGTTCGGTGACTAGCACCCGCCACAGGGTAGTGGTAGTACTCTAGCGCCACTAACTGAGCGGTAACAATATCAATCAACAGGACGGACGTACCAGATCCATGTCAGCATTCACTCCCTGCTATTTGCTGCATTCGCTTTGCTTCCATGGAGCCGCCATCCAAAACTTCGTGGGAACAATATCCTTAAGCAGGACATACAACTAGCGGAAGGTCCGACAAGTCCCGATGAATGTTACAGAATGTATGTCCAGCTAGTCGTGTCGAGAGCCTATCGAACAGGCATAGGTTTACATCCACAGGAAGGCCCACGGATCCACGGAACTCTATGCTGTGTTCCGGTGTTCTACATAATAACGTTGAGTGGACATGACCTTCGTGGCGCAACGATTCGCCGACGAAACGCACGAAGAATAAGTTAAACGAGGAACGTTGGGAGTCACGGATGAGGGACCGGCAACCATCTAATAGCCAAGTGGCCCCGAAACGATCGAACAACAGCAGACATACTGGACAAAGGATGTGGCCAACGGGTTAAAAGGGCAACGTTAGACAGCACGGATTAGAGATTGAAAGACGTTTAGTAGCACCGCAGTAATCGGAACACGTTGGTGCCAGATCAAGCACCGGAAGCAAGTACCACCCCAAAGTGCCACTGCACCCCTCGACTTCAGCCCAAGATGACATCACCCCGAAAATGATTTTCTGATGGGCAATATAAAAGGTTTCCAGCTAGGTTCTAGATTTGGTTTTCTCCGCTTGCAAGGTTGGAGCCGCTACCCACGGGCCGCTAGATCCCACAGTTCCCACCTACATATTCAGCACTTCCCGAATTATACGGGCGTAGTCGAGCGATGCGCTCCTCCAAGAACGACTATGTTATTAGCATGGCCAGAACCACGATGATCAGTGCTGGTAAGATGACGATTGACAGGAGCGCTCTACCATTCGTTGCTCATACAGTAACAGACAGCCACAACGACCAAGGCGAACTTGCTTACGGAGGATGAGTGTCTGGCTTTACTGGAATAGTGAATGAATTTATGTGAGCCACGCCCAGATTGTCTCACTTGGTCCTCAGTTCCCACGGGAATGAGGTATGTGTCGACCCATGTAAGAAGTAGAGCGACGAGAGTTTCTGGAAAGAGACCACGTGCAGGACAGAACTTGTAGGGTGCTTCCGCCTCCTAGTGAATGCTTATACTGCTGCACATAGTCTGTATATGAGGATTGACAGGAGATGATTCTTGCACGGGATATTAAAATAGATGCGGTGTACAATGTGACAAGTTGCAAATGATTGAGTGAAGCTTGAGGATCTAGATAGTGGGCAGAGCGCACTTTATTCCTTCCATGGATACTCAAACTTGGGCTGGTCCTTGCGCCTCCAAAGCTTTCTCCTGCAACCGATGATAAGTAGTCATTTGACACAGATGATGATGCGACACAAACTTTTTCTTGGTTGTCAGGTTCTCTGCAAATACCTCGACGCAGTGCTTTGTTTTGAACTCTCGGATAAACCGAGGATCCCTGGAGCATGTGAAAAGTGAGAAAACGCGTGACGAGTGCATCAAACCTTACCAGAGCTCGCTAGCTATACCCAAGTCCTTGCAACATCGCATAAGGGCGTTGCTCTTGCATCCTTCGGCGGCGGTAGGGATACCAGATGGGTCGAAATACTCATTTTCACCTCTAGCTATGGCTACGAGCCTGCGAGGACAACTTGTTAGTCAACGGAGCGCAGCGCATGTTTAACTCCCCACCGTCCCTGGCAAACGAGTGCGTACTCTCTACTAACTATCTTGGGACCCACGTTCGTCTCCGTCCTTGGAGCGAGTCCCCAAGCACCGGGTCCGAAGGCCTTGTTCAAGATACGACGATACTTGATTTCGGGAAGGTATATAAGTCCATCTTCCAAGAAGTCAGGGATGCATAGGAAGCAAGGAGAGAGTTGCATACCAGGTTTAATCTCTATGTTCACTTCGTCGACGGGTGCAAGGAGGACGTCTGCAATCTCCCTCTGGAATGCTTCTACGGATAAGCCGTAGTAGCTCTTCGACCAATCGTTGGCTTCGCGGTCACCTCCGGATACAAAATCACCGGGAAAGGCGATTTGAGAGACGCGTGAAGACGCAGACTCGGCGGAGAGAATGCTCTCTGGAGGTACTTCGTCTTCGAGTGCCTCGCGGACCCCGGCTGTATCTGCCATTGCTTCGAAGATATCATCTCGGCTTACTTCGTTGGTGGTTGTGCTAGCCGGTGCTTTTGTTACGCGTGAGTTGGTTGCTGCAGAACGAGCGGGATAGGTGCGTGTCGACGTAGCATAGGTTCTGTGACACAAAATGCCCGCACTCGAAAGTCGACGTGCAGTAAGACACAGTCTCGCACTTTTCGCGACGAAAGACATGGCGCACGACCGTGCTCGAGTGTGTCTGAGGCTGGGGCTGCCAAACCTTGAACATACTGCACTGCCACCCCAGAGTATCACAAACCGAGCAAAGCACTGCCACCCCGGTCAACCCTTAATGAATACACCCACCTCGGTCAGCTCTGTCCGGCCTCACTCAAGCTCGAGAGTACAAAGATCATCATCGAGCCTATCTCAACGACCGCCTTCAAGTTTGTCTTCAGCCCGACCAGCTTCGAGCGCCTCATCGTTGAGACCACACTCACGTGTCTCAACGCGTCCAAGCTCGCGCCTATCTCGACCTGTCACTCGACAATCCACGCGTCTTCTACCACTATGCCAGTCACTCGTCACCCAAGTGACCGGATTGTCGCCCGATGCAGACGATGAAAACTTTCGTACCGCTGTGGATTTCGTGTCCAAGAACTTGGAATATTCCACTAAGGCTGGGGCGAGCGCCGACATGACTGCGATGGACAAACACTTCAGAGGGTAATATGCCAGTTGATTGTCTCTATGTCATTTGGCAGTAGGTTTACGCGCCGGTAATTTAGTCACATTCTCAAAGCAAGCATCAACTCTCATGACGGCCTAGCGGATGCGCTACAGGAGTCGTATCATAAAGTGAAGCAACAGGCCAAAGAACTTACGGATCTCGACGAGCGGATTAAAGTAACCAGGATATACTTTTACCAGATAGATTAAGTATGTTGACATCCCACACAGTTGTCACGCCTTCCGGACCATCTCCAGTTGCTTGTAAGTAGTTGTCCCTCAGATCACCCCTTTCTAATGTTTCTAGCTAGATATTGTTGTCATCTGTTCCCAGTAACACGACCCATGCCTTTGCGGAGATGTATAAAGATGTAAAACCATCGAAACCACCAGCACCAATAACATGGAAAGAGATCCTTGCTGAAGAGCCGTTCGAAGGACAACACTGGGAAGGAGTATATGGCCTACCAGCTGGTAGCACTGTCAAGGGATGGGAAACTCGGAGTGGTGGAAGCACGCCCTCCCTTTCACCTTGGGATGAAGATGACTCTCTGGACAGTGACCGCATACCCCCCTCTTTCGAAGATTTACCTCCTCCCGTGACTGGAACGCCTGGAGATTCTGATTTTCTTCGTCGTGTTCACTACCAGCAAAATCGCCTTGAGTTGATTCAACGACTCAAGGTACACCAGTACTGGAGAGAAGATTGGAAAAGTGATGTAGATGTTTCGCGGCCGTTTGATATAGGCGATCCGTCGACTCTTGGTATGGATTTTTAATCTTGATTTTTTCCTCTCTTATGTCTGCTAGGTCCTGCGATGCTTCGTGTTCTTGGGGAGAGAACAACATTGGCCCTTGTCGGTCCAGAGCGAGAGGTGCGCAAGGAATATCTTTCTGGGGCATTATACCGAACATTTAGCGTATAGAAATATATTCATGAACGCGATGCGGTGCGCGAGGTACTGATTTGTCTCCAAGGTCGGAGGAATCTTATGATCTACACTACGTCAGATACATTTTCTTCGGTGGTATGAATCCAACTCTGCCAACGAGGCGTATATTGAGCTGACGAAATGCTAGCCTTCTCCGACAACACCACGTCTTCTGCACTTTACATTGACAGCCCAGTCGTCGATCCTAGGTACTTTCGCACAGGTGACGACTACTGTATGTCATCTACGAAAGTTTGTGTCTGCTATCTTCGAGAGCGTTTCCGCCGTCCATGAAATTACTCCAAGCGGAACAATGCGCTTGCTCACTCACAACATCCGCTCAAGAACAATAGAGGCCTTCGCTGATGCCATCGACGCACAGATCCAAATATTCGACCGATGGTGCGCCAAGAAAGAAGAGGCCATTTGTTGTGCGTTAGCCGGGTGTGGTGACCCACACGTGGTCAGCCTTCTCAGTCTAGAGAAAGATGTCCGAGACACGTTTTCAGGGACCTTTGATGTCGTGCTGGACATCTTACATCGACTCGTCGGATATATCTGTCAATCCCACTCTAGATTTGACCAAGCTGTTTGGAACATGGCTAATATGCCTACCCAACTTCCATCCGCGGTGGTTTCGGCGCTTCTGCTCGACCTTCTGCTACAGGCAGCAGAGGAACAATGGTCCATGGGCAATGTCTCTACCTCTAATTCTCTCGCGCTTGTCTTTGCAAAGACCTCGGAACCGATCTGGCGCATGATCGAGAAATGGCTCAAAGACGGAATGCCCGTGCGGAATGTTTGGGATTCCCCAGATGACATTCAGGCCCTTGATGAGGAGTTCTTCATCGAGGACAACGAACTTCCGCTAATGGACCCTGATTTTTGGGCGGATGGTTACGTCCTTCGGTGTTCCGTCGTGCTGGAGGATGGGGAGAGGAAACAGCTCGCTGTTCCAGCGTTTTTAGGATCGGTGGTTGATCACATCTTAGAAGCCGGCAAGGCTGTTGGACTACTTCGAACGATGGGTATCCATTTCTTTTCCGAAAATGCAAGGGGAGAGGGACATCCCCTTCTCGATTGGAAGACCTTTGCACAGTTGTTCGAGTCTAGCGCAGCGAGCTCGCGAGATTCGGAATCGTTGTCACATTTGATATCGGAGGAGCTCTCTGCTTATCGTCTCGCTGGCGGTCTGCGACTATCACGGGTCCTCACTAAGGAATGCGAACTATCGCGTCACCTTGCAGCCGTTGAAGGACTATACTTGATGACAAGAGGAGACGTAATCAGCAACTTCGCCGATGTCATATTTGCCAAGGTACGATCACTAGCCCCCATGTTTCCCGTGCTTTACCACTTTGCTTCGACGACGTTTAGATGGACAGCCAACAAGCATGGAACGACTTTCATTTCCTGAACAGTGCTTTCAGAGACATCGTCGAGTCGACCAATTCGGACTGGATTGACGCTTCCCTCATTCGGCTCTCCCACAGAGGTAGCGGAGCTGCCACAATCTCCACTACTGTCAAGGCGATTGATGGGCTGCTCGTCGAATATGCTGTGCCATTTCCCTTGACGTATATCTTTAACCCCAGTGCGCTGCAAAGCTATTGTTCCCTCTTTGTCTTCCTCCTTCAGGTGAGAAGGGCGAAGTGCGTTCTGGAGAGGATCTTGCTCCGCGAAGCGGTAACAAACTTTGGGTCGAGGTCTGACCTGAAAGTGTTCTACGCGATGCGAGGAAAGCTCTCGTGGTTTATCAAGTGAGTAAACTGTGCTGTAGGGCCGATGGTATGGCCATAGTTTGTTGATGGTGAACTGCAGCGCCCTGTTCAATTTCCTGACCACGAACGTGAGTTCTCCTTCCCGGGTCCGGTGGTGTACATGATCTGACTCGTGTTACTCGTTCAGGTGATCTACGTCCAAGTGCTCAAATTCAGGTCCACATTCAGAGAAGCCAAGTCCCTGGATGAGATGATCAAGCTCCACAACGACCAGTGCGTTTTCCTTAGGTTCTACCACTTACATTGACGACATCATCATCCTAGCCTTGAAACACTACTGTGTAAATGCTTCCTTGACTCCACCGTACGTCCATCTCGTTACTTCCTCTGTTTTTGCGCTCGTCACTCACCCCTCTCCCTTCGCCGGCCAGACATCCTCCCTCTTGAAAGCGATACTGAGCATCTTGGATATGTGTATCCATTTTCGGACGTTCTTTACCACCTTTGCAGGAGACACGACGCATGACATCTCCCGTCTGTCGATCAGCATTCGACGGCATCGGAGTCGCCGGCAACGACGACAGCGCAAGGACGTCATCGGGTTTTCCGCACCCCTACCTACCGATACCGAAGACGACTCGGACACGGACACAGATGTTGACATGGACGCTGATCAGATTGAGGGAAGAGAGTTACTTGAACCGTCGTTCTCTGCCTCTCCGTCATATGCCAAAGAGGATTTTTCAACGCAGTTGGAGAAGTTGGCGGGGGAGCTAGATGGGTTGGTGAGGTATATACGGCGGGGCGTGGAGACTTTGGCGAGGGGAACGTCGGATACTGCGTCTGCGTTTGGCGTGCTCGCGTTTACGCTCGAAGACTGGGACTCGTGATGTCAATTACAGTTATGTTGTGGTTGCTTACATGTTGTGAAAGTCGGACCTCAGGCTGGGCCGCCGGGCGCGTACATGAATGGTGTATTATATATTTGCCGTACCCATAACGTGGAACAATCAAAGTTGACGAGTCCCCACTATGAATGTGGGGTGAGGTTACGGGAATTGAGAGCGGAAGTACAAAATAGGTAGGAGAGATGTACCTTGTGAAAGTTTGTGCAGAACGAACCTGCATACTTGTTGATGTCATCGAGCGAGCAAAGATCTCTGTATTCCGGACACGCCATCGACATTCCGCACCATCGACATTCAAAAAAAATCTGCTGATCATACAGACACTTCTCTGCTCATGCACATGTAGTACACATGTACCACAACCGAAATTTCGAACTTGGCCGATGATTACATAAACTACTCGTTTTGTTATGCTCTCGAAGCTCATTCGGAGGCAACTGTGGACGAGACACCGACTGAGCCCAAGTCGCCCGCCGATATGCCTTGAGAATCGTTTGCGCTTTTTCTCCGCGCACGTCTCAGATAAAGAGGGGTCATTTGGAAGCTATAGCGTAATACTTCCTGAGGAACCTTTTGTCTGGGGTGTGTCGCACATCACGCCCCGCACCGTTCCGCCCAGAATTGGGCGGCCGCCATATGCGCGGACACTCGCGGATGACAAATCTACCCCCTCTAGAAGTGATAATCCCCAGGAGCCCTACGAGGATGACAGCCGAATTCGACCCGGGTGCGAGGAGGAGACCAAACTTCGGGCTTCCGCTAGGCTGGCTCGCAAGGTTCGCGAGTTTTCAGGGACTCTTGTTCGGGTGGGGATGATTCTCGAGTTTAATTAGTGAACAGCATGATGACCCCGTCCTCATATAGCCCGGTGTAACCACAAATTCAATAGATGGAGCGATTCATGACTTCATCGTCGCACATAGTGCTTACCCATCTCCTTTACTCTATTCGGGATTCCCTCGGTCGTGTTGTACCAGCATCAACAACGTTGTCACGCACGGCATACCAGACGAGTAGGTTCTGTTTATCATACCCGGAAGTGAAGCTAACGAGGACCAGTCGACCACTCGAGGACGGTGATATCATTAACATCGACATCACCGTTTACCTCCACGGCTATCATGGAGATACGTCCCAAATGTTTCTCGTCGGTACTGTTGTACGCATGCATCCTTTGTTTGTTGGCGGTTATCCATAAGTTGGTGCCTACAGGACCAGCCTGGACGCGACCTAGTCTCGATGACCAATGCAGCCCTGCAGGCTGGAATCAGCGCTTGCGGACCCGGGCGTCCGTTCAATTCGATCGGCCAGGCTATCCACGAATTGGTTCGTAACACCCCCTATTCGGTGTGCAATGCATTCTCGGGACATGGTATCGGAAAAGTCTTCCATCAGCCTCCTTGGATATACCATACACGTATGTTCTCTCATCCTCCTAGAATTTGCAATTCCCCATCACCCATCCCGTTGAAAGTAAATGAAGAACCGGGGATGATGCGCCCCGGACATTGCTTTACCATCGAGGTACGGATCTTCGATCAACGTACATAACTGCCTTGTTTCAACCGTGTCAAACCTCAGCCTTGTATCGTCCAAGGATCCAACCCCCGAGTATGGATATTCCCGGATGGATGGACAGCGTCGACCGAGGCAAGTGATTATGTAGCTTATACGCGAGCCTTGTGAAACCCTGATGATGACGGCGTAGAACTGCGCTCGCAGCGCACAAGCCGAGCACATGATATTGATCACAGAGACCGGTGCAGAGATTCTGACGTCATGAGAAGTGTGTCCATTGCAGAGCCTGTTGCGATCACATTGACGGTGCATTGCTGGTATAAGAGTGGAGTGAGTGAGTGACGCCTTTCCGCTCGACCTGAAGAATAGTTGTCGGCGGAAGATTGCGTATCCTCAATTCGGTCGTATATACACGGTATCGTGAATACAGTTCATTCTCGTGTTGTGAGGGTAATATATGCTACATGACAGAATGAGTGATACAGGTGGCAGTGATCTAACTTGTAGGGTAGGGAGATGCTTGAACTAAAATTCTGGGTAATCAACGATTTACCAATAACCAAGAGTGGTGCCTTTAAATCCAATTTCAACGTATCTCTCGACGTCCTTCACTTGTTGACCTTGAGGCCCGTTTAGGCCTTGGAAGCCTATCTTGTGGTATACCTTGCGCGCGGACGCTAACTCCTGTGAGTTGCCTACATAAAGAACGACCCGCTCCTTCATCTGGAGAATGCTACCAAAGGATCAGCATGCGGTTCAGAGTGCACATCAGTGGTAGATACTCACTCTTGACAGACACGGTGCAAAAGTCGTACTGCACAGCCGCGGCCCCTCCACTGCTCTGTTGTAAACACCTTGGTGACCGCCGTGACGTTGTCCGACTCTCTGGTAGTAGCAACCAGGCATGCAATCTCCGGTTCTTGACCCGCTTTCTGCACCACATGCACCCAAACCTGCTGATTAGTTATCAGCATCTTGGCCTCTAATTCCGCTCCTGCCTCATCAAGTATGAAAGGCCACTATCGCCACAAGGGTCATTACGATTCACGTGAGGATGACGGAGACAGTACCCACAGAAGTCTCGGAAAATGCCTTGCACATGGCTTTGAGCTCGTTTAAATGGGACATGTCCGCGCGGCAGAGAGCGATGACGATGTCCTCAGATCCCGGAAGAGAGGACACGGAATCTGAGGACTCCTTGAACGTCTCACTAGTGCAGAAGGTGAAGGTCGCGTCGTAGTACGGCCCCTCGAGAGCCTGAATGCCATGCTCTTGGCATGCGCTCTGCGCCTCAAAGAGCTCGGCAAACTTCTCCGTCACCTTCGCGATCGAAAAGACCGAAAATACTCTTTGGGGAGGGACCTCCTTCAACAGACAACGGACAAGCGACAACAATGAATCGGATATATTCGTGCCGTGCATTTCTTCCTGGGCAAGCTGGACCGACGATTTGCAAGAGACTATGAAAATGGGGTAGTTGCCTAGCGGTCCCTTGGTGCAAGATAACACAAACTCGACATTGTTTGCGTCATCGTACAGAGCAATCCACAATTGCGAGTTGTCATTTTCGCGAGGGGAATTCAACGCCTTCTTGGCGAATGGGAGGATAACGTTTGCAGACGCTTCGTTCTGCAACAACGCGCGCCACACCTCCTTGGGGAGGTCAGCAGCGTGCCGGTATGGGTGTGCTTGACGAGTGGAGAGGATACTAGACATGATTAAGAAATGAGAAGCCTGACAATTGGAGGATGGCCATAATCCTCCGGTTTTATATGCGGCGAGGCTAGAACAAGACGTACTCGGGAGCTGGAGCTGAGCACGGATGGCATCGTTCCAGACTGCATTGAGTCAGTCGAATTGAACGTTCAATCCATCCTGCACAAAAAATGATGCCAATGGAATGCCGCCGTTCAATGGAACCGAACATCGTGGCTCGAGGATTCGTATAGGAATGATTAAAGAAACAACGTTAGGAGCCACGGATAGGGGACCGAGGGACGTCCTGTGACACTGCAACAAGCGCATAACCGGAAATTAGCAACAGAGTGGTACTCCGACACCGCAGCTCGCCCACGAATTGCGACCGTTTCTTAAGATGCCATTACCTTGAAAATATTAATATTTTCGCGGTGAGAGATATAAGAGAAACTACGACCAACAAACCTGATTGTCAGTGAAATTTGATTCCACGTTAGGTTGGAAACGCGCCCGACGATCGTTTGGGGTATCCGATGCTCGAACCACTCATGTCCTAGTACAGGTTGTAACGGCGACTTGCGTTAGACCCCAATAATATAGCAGATATCGGGCAGATAAGAACAACTTGAAACTCGGATGAATGGGGATGACTCGCAAATGACTTGAACAACGGAGAGCACGTTCGCCATATTGGGGCCATCCTGGTGGTTCAAATTGAAACGTCACTTGTTCGGTGACTGGCACCCGCCACAGGGCAGTAGTAGTACTCTAGCGCCACTAACTGAGCGGTAACAATATCAATCAACAGGACGGACGTACCAGATCCATATCAGCATTCACTCCCTGCTATTTGCTGCATTCGCTTTGTTTCCATAGAGCCGCCGTCCAAAACATCGTGGGAACAATATCCTTAAGCAGCTAGTAGAAGGTCGGACAAGTTCCGATGAATGTTACAGGGTGTATGTCCACCAGCTAGTCATGTCGGGTGCCTGTGGCTCTCGTATCGAACAGGCGTACGTTTACATCCACAGGATGGCCCACGGATCCATGGAATTCTGTGCTGTGTTCCGGCGTTCTACATAACGCCTTGATACGAAACGTTTCGGGTATAGTGTACAACCTTGATCAGGACAAGTGCTTCCAATAGCGACAGAATAACGTTTGGAAAAAAAACAAAAGCTGAGATGCCGGTATGGCGACCACGCGTTGCGGTGGCACGGTGGAATGAACTCTACACGATCCCATTTTAATTTCCTCTGCTCGGCATTGACTGTAGCCTCTACTGCTTCCGTCAGTCTCTCCCAGTCGCATTCTATCCCCCTGCCCGATATCGGAAAACAGGATACGCCCCCACCATCCAGTACGGATAAGCTATACCCACTATCAATTTCGTAAGCCCATGGACCTCGGAGCTCCTGTAAGTACATCTCCCGCACGGTGAATATAAATCAAGGAGTCATTGCAGACGGTGAGGTGATAACAAGAGAAGCCAAAATGTCAGCCAGATAGACTTCCGTTGGGGACGTTAGGAAACTGGCTGGGTTCGGGATCACGTTACCGGGACTCAGCGCTGAGGAGGGATTGATACCGACTCTGAAGTAATGCAGGGGTGAGTTAACTCGCCCAATTTTCATATTGGGAAGAAGACAAGCGAGGGGGAACGAGGTGGTAGAACGTACTTTACAAAGCAGCACATGCCCTCCCTCGCGAGTTGGTTTGGGTATCCGTCGGGCTGCCATCGTCTCGTGGCTCTATACATTTTGAATGGTGACCCCAAAAACTGGTCGCCATACCTAAATGGACACGAAATACGTACATCTGTTGATATTCAGATATACTCGTCGGTTGTTAACATGCTTTGTGATAAGGAACACTGGCCTTGGTGGTAGGTCAGTTTTGGACGTACAAAGTTTAGAAATGCCAGTGCGCACCAACTTTGAAGTTGACCCACAAGACATGAGGCAGCAGGCCTACATTCCATGCTTAAAGAAGACGAGAATAACGGACCTGTACGTCTTTCAGCTCACAAAAACCACCTGGGATACAGGCTATATATGCACAAGAACGAACAATGAAGATACCCAAGTGTAGTGTATTGTGACCACGAGCGGATTACCACCGTGTAGAACCTGATAAACCGTGCCGCGCTACTAGCGTCTCGTGAAAATGTGAGGACCAACAGCGCCTTTGGAAAGTTCACACCTGTCTAAATGAACATGCATGGGTAGAACGTCGTTTCAGGGGATTGACTGACAACGACTATCGACAGAGTTTAAAAGACTCAACGAGAATTGCGGTGCTCTGGAGTCATCCGAATGATCCATGACTAGTTCAGATTTCCTTGGCAACTTGACTCTTAGGGAGACGCAGCTCATGTGAGTATAAGATAAGATGCGATCAGTGTTGATTGGTGTTGGCACCTCGCTCTCCCCGGGTTGTTGGCATGGAGGGTAGAGAGGCATGAACTGTCAGTCACCACTCTGTCGGGCGAATAATTGGGCTCGATAAGTGGGTTTAAAAATGATTCCACTATACAACAACATGAGGAGAGACAGCAACCACATCAATACTTTTATCTACTAATCTACAAGAAACATCCGGCAGGCACATCACGCTGGCACGACGATCCGCTCAGTCAAAAACTGCGATAATACTTGCGTCAGATCTTTCGTTCCCTCCGACTTCCCCAAGATCTCTTCACTCTTCGCCAGCACAGGCTTTGCGCGCGTCAGCAACGCCTGTAAATCAGCCGTCAGCTCCCCAGTCATACCCCTTCTTAGCCTCTCCGCCAGCGCCCTCGGCGCCCTACCCTTACTAGCGTCTAGTTGTGCATTATGATTGTGACTGTGCTCCTCTGCCTCCGCCTCTGTCGCCGCAGGGTCAAAGTCGGGCTTCGAGAGCCACATCGCGAGCTGCGTAACCGCGTAGACAAGGAGTGCTTCGAGGGTCCGTTGGGCAGTAAATGTAGCTTGGCTCACGGTGAGCAGCACGTCTCTGATGGAGGTGGAGGGTACGATTGCTTGACCGGCGGGTCGGTTGACAAGACTACGCAGCACATCGAGGGTGCAATTTGCTAGTTCCAGCAGCGTGCCCAAGGATGTTGGCTCACCGAGGACAACCTTGGAATGCTAAAATGTAGAAAACGCAAGAGTGCTCAGTAAACCGCTTGAGAGGAACGAAAGAATAATGAAGACTTACAGGGACGATGAGCGCCTCATGTAGAGGCCATTCCTCCTGCTCCTTCAGGAGCACGTCATACGCACGACTGATGCTGACAAGGGTCGACACGATTGAACTACACAGCCTGAACATCGTGTGGACCAACCGCGCCGTAAGAGGGTGCTTCCGAAGGTCCATCATATCGAGTTGGGACAACGATGAATTCATTGGCTCCTTCTCCATAGCCACCCGCTCTTCGGGGGTCACAGGTTCCAAAAGCCTGGCGAGGTGGTTCGGATGCGTGAGTGCGTAGTTCAACTGCTGGAGGAACATGAGAGCGCGCGTAGAGAATACACGAAGTACTTTCGTGACGACAGGATTCGGGTTCGTTGTGGTAGGCACGCTCTCCACGATGGCGTAAAACAAATTGACGGTCTGCTCCATCTCCTCCAACAAAGGTATGGTGATGGGATCGTCAACGCTCCAGGACAGCGCACGCGCGATTTGTTTCCCGTAGAGCTGGATCATGCCACATGCATCTGCGCTGAAAAAATGATGCTGGTTTCGTAAGGCATAAACGACCCCAGCCACGATGGAAAGCATATGGCAGTATGCTTTATGAGCTGGACTGCGCTCTCCCGGTAATTCTGGCAACGTGACGTCGATCAAACCATCACTGATGGCTGCGCTGATACTGTTGTTACTGTACGCCGCTACTACTCCCTCGCTCGCAAACCTCTCTGCACCAGACGGGATGCTGACGAGGGCCATATGGAACAGGAAGATGTGTGGCGAGTATAGCGGCAATCGTCGGGCCCGAAGCAGGGGTAGATCAGAAATACCAGCTATATCCGTACGGACCAGCAACTCAAGGCTAGACTTGATGACGTCCGTCTCCTGGCACCGCGTGAGCCAGGGTAGCGACGATGCACTCACGTCCGGCCGAGTGCATTGCTGGAACACAGCAACAAGGAGCTCCATATCGCGGTCGAGATCAAGATCAAGACGCGTTCGGGCAGAGTCGAACGTGAGGCGGAGCGCGTCGACGATGAGATTCAAGGTAGTTTCGAGGAGTCCAGTAATTTCCAAGCGTTTGGCCGCGTTTACAACTTTGGGGCGAGTAGCCAGATTCCGGCATTGTCGAACACAAAAATACAGGATCTGCAAGAGCGTCCTGTGGAATGGAACGGCCACTTTACCGAGAAACGACCCAGAAGGTGGCTGTGCTTCGTTCTGCAATAGCTCGCGTACATTAGAGACGAGCGTCATGAATGACTCGACCTCGGGATCCGTATTTGTTGTAGAGAACCATGCAACCTCCAGAACCGAGAGCAGGAGACTGAGTCGTACCCCGTGGATGGTCGCCATCATATCTCCCTGTCTTCTCTCTTGAGCTACAGATGCAGAGATAGTTGATGCTAACGCCAGTAAACTTGGCCTGGTCCCTTGTTCGACACGGATGAATGGCAGCATTTGCTTCAACAAGAATTGCCAAGCCTCGGCCATGGCCGTCTGCGTGTGCGCCAGAGAAAGGTTGAGATTGATCGACAGTACTTGTTTCTCAATCGCATCGACATCATCCTCGTCGGGAAGACATTGTTGAAGTCTACTTCTCAGCAACTTCGGTGAGAACGTAAAGTTGTCACCGAACTCGCGCTGCAAGACTGGGTCTTGAGATCGAAGATGCTCAAGCGAAAGGCTACGGAAGCCTTGTGAGAGCTGTTCAGAAAACTTGTCGTATAGACTTGGATCATAGCAGCTAGAAGCGCCCTCGAGGATAAGTTCGTTGAGCTGGTCTTCGCCTTTGAAAGAGGGGGTAAATTGCGTGTAGCTAAGCGGTTTCGAGAGAGGTTCAGTGGCGCATTTTGGAGCTGGTTGGAGGAATATATCCTGTCCGATGATGCGGATAGCGTACGACTTCACCATGCCACGATAAGCCTGGGCAGACACTGCTTGATGAAGATTGGATTGTCGTTCGCCATCGACAATGACAAACGATTCCACAGTATAGTCTGGATCCGGACCCAGTTCTTCTCGAGCGATAGCAGCGATTTGATCCCATAATTTTTTGTTTTGACGAGCGCTTTCGATCACAGACTGATGTTCGAGGCCATGCTGCCAAACAATGTGGATGAAATGCAGGACGGACGCAAGAAGCGGAGGATTGGTTTCCCAAAGATCCCTCCAATGTCCGAGGGTCTCCGTCGCAATCTCCAGCGCGCTCCTGGACTTCTTATCGTCATCTTTCACCTTCTCCTTACCTTTGGGACTCGGGATAATGAATTCACCCGTGACAAGGAGCTTGGAGAGAGCGGGCTCCTTGTCCACGGCAAGTGAAATAAAACTCCAAACGGCGTTTCGGAGAGAGAGTTCTTCGTAAGGATGTTCTACTATGCGAACTAAGGAAGCAATCGTAGCCTCCGGGTTGGAGAGATGGCCGATGATTGTTGGGGGAGAAGGAACCGCTAACGAGAGGGAAGCACACAGGGCATGCAGGACGCGCATAGCTTCCAGAGGGACCACGGTGCCCACGTCCCTCTCCTTTATGAACGTGGCTAGAACATCCACGGGATCTACACGGGCTCTCCCAGAATCGGAGAAACCTGCACCTCCGGCCACTTTCGCGCAGAGAGCTTGTTCGAGTAGGGACGGCTTGTTGTTGTTGGGGGCTATCTGCTTATAGTTGAGCACTAAGCGCGCAAGTTGAAGGTGCGACTCGAGCAGGTATATCAGGCGGCGGGCATCTCCAAACCTCTTTGCGCTGTATAGCGATCCAAGGATGTTCGGGCTGGCTGCAATGGCCGATACGAGAGGATTGATCGTGGAAGTGGTGGCTTTGTGAAGGAACGCGTCAATGACGGCCTGGCTTAGAGTGGGGAATGGTCGACTGCTGACGGCAGGGGGTGACTGGAAAAGAATATTTGCATAGAACGATGATATCCGTCTGCCGATCTCAAAACGATCTCCCAGCTGAGCATATTTCCAACCCAAGTGCTCTACCCAAATCTCGCCGTGTACGAAATTCGCAGCTCGCATGAGAACTTCCTCCTTGACTTGTTGTAGGCGATGATTGTCTGGTAGAATAGTCAGCACGGAGACGAAGGCTTCTTGAAGGAGCTGCTGAACGAGGTTCAATAATGCGAGCGTCATTGTATATTGTCCAGTAGCTCTCTCTGCAGGCAAGGCAACTGCTGCAAAACCAGAAGATTGGGTTGGACCAAAGAGCGCGGTTGCAGAACGTATATAGAGCCAGACCCGGAGGGAATATTTGGGCAATGTAAGCAATGCCGAAAGCACGCTCATCGCCGACGTCACGAGCTGAGTACGGGAAAAGCCACGGGTTTGAGGGCGACTGAGGGCTTCTCCCAGAATCATCATGGTTAATTGCACCAAGTCTGCGGAGCTGTTCTCTGTTTGGGTCGTGGAATTTCCTGTTTCCAGAGACTCCAAAAGTTCCTCCGCAAGAATGGGCTTATCCTGTATGACGCTGCGGATAAGGTCGAGTGCATCCGTCGCGAGTGCTTCGTCGCCTCCGTCACTAGTCTCCATGCCGACGTCCTCCAGCCTTAGCGTCAAAGGCGACGAACCAGGACCCGTTCTACCAAACGTCACGTCCTGATACAAGTCCGTTGTACCCACGTGCATACTCCGGCGAGTAACGTACTCCGTGAGCACATCCAGGACAACCTTCCAGCCACTATGCTCGTGTTGCCAACATACCGCAACGAAGTCTTCACCGTCACCACTGAGAAGCCGTCCGGTAGACCGCGGAGGCATTATTGAGCCGCCGGGCAATCGGATCGCTCGAACATTGGTATAAGTTAACCCAGGGGCAGAAGCGGAACGCCCATATTGAACCCTGTCATACACTGCGTTGGGGCCCGCGCACGACGAAAGGGGGATGACGAGTGAAAAGGTCGGAAGTTTGTCCATGTAATAGAAGACATGATGAGCGCAGATTTCTCGTTCGGCTTCTTCTTCCTCGTCCACAGACTGAGAGTATTGCGCGGACGACGCCACGCAAAGAGGATCGGTGTCGAGGAACCCGGACGCAGTCATTGCGCGTAGAAGCCTGATGAGGGGTCTGAAGTGGATCGGGAAGCGGGACCGAGCGACATCTATTATAGCCCGTCGTGCTACGCCTTGCCTCCAGTCGGACTGCCAGAACTGTCGACATATGCCAGCCACAGATCGACTTTCGCTTCTTCCGAAGAGGGCAATCCACACTTCAACAAGTGAGTCGAAATCTGGGATGAGCTCCACGGGGACCAGCTCCACAACAGCCATCAGGAAGCCTAAAAGGAGATCAGCCACTTCAATAACCTCAGACATGACTACTTACCCTTCAATACAGAGCGAAACGCGATCGCGTTGGGGTCCGTTACGGTGGAACCTGTCTTCCAAGCGACGGCGGTGGCGAAGAGCGGCGAAGTTGTTAAAAAGTTGTGCAGCAACTTGAACAAGCCTACTTCGTTGCTTAATGCCACGCGACCCATAAGGACATGCGTAGGTTCCCGTTCTTTGCCACGCGATGGATACGCCTGTGTTGAATCATAGAATGAACGATACGACTCAGGGACCTCCTTCATATCTATGATCTTCGCGCCTATTCGGGAAAGTACAAAAGCCCATCCTAGGTAGGTGCAGGCATACTGGTTACCGGCATTGGAGGTCACGATGTCGTGTATTCGTTTCAAAGAGTCCGGGGAAGCAGTATAGAACGTCTTGTCTGCGGGTGCCGCCGATATTTCAATACCATCAGGCTCTGCAACCCTCTCCAGTTCCAGAATCTCAATCGTGATGAGCATCCAGAGACCGGCAATGTCTTGGAGAATCTGCATGCCCTCCTCGTCTAAAAGAAGTGTGGAATTTTGTTGCGAGGACCCGAGATTCGTGTTGTAAGCAGCTTCCAGCAGCTTCACCACAAGCTCCCCCTCGCACGGGACATACCCCCACATCGTCCAGAAAAGGACTTCCAACATCGTCAATTGCTCTCTAGAATTCTGCTTGGCCCAATGAGATGCAGCCCTTGGATCCTCATTGAAGGTACTCGGTAGGTCCTCTCGCGTTTTTCGTAGGTATTCGGTAGCAAGCGAATCGGCAAAGGCACGACCGTCCGGGAGTATATTGGGGAGGATCTTCGTAGCAATGGCGTGCATCTGGTCAGCGGGATTTTCCTGAGCGCGGAAGAGTGGGATGAAGACGCGAAGAAGGAAGAGACGCTCAGAATAGTAGAATGGTGTAATGGCAGCAACGAGCTCCTCGACAAGGCTCTTATCTGAACTCGACTCGGAACTTATTGACAGTCCTTCGTTGTAGAGAAACGATCGTAGCAGAATGAACGCCCGAATCTCGTCAATCTCGAAATGCAGGCTGAGCGCAATGGCGAATTCCTTTGAGACTTCGTCTACTTGCAAGACACATCCATCTGGCAGTGTGACTGTGCCGCTCTCCACCGCCTTGCGCGACGCGGGTGTTGGTTTTCCGTAAGGCTTCGAGACATCCCGAATTTGCGAAACGCGGGGCGTTATTTTTTGGTATATCTGCTCCACTGAGCCTCCGTCACGGCGACCAGTGAGAAACGAGTGTAGCTGTTGATATGTGCTATAGCATGGTATTTTGAGGTGCAAAACCAAATGCAAGACATATAGACTTACATATCAATTAGCGACGAGCGCTGTGAAGATTCTCCGGACATGGTGACAGGACCCCGAGCGTGAACCGCTCACCGCGTTCGAACACAAGGTGTTATTTATCGATGTTTATTCTCAAGGCTCTTGGTAAACACATACAAACAACCCGACTCCTGCCAAGTGAGCGCGCAAGCAAACCGTACAAGTTAATGAGACTAGCTAGTTGGCGCCAACGTTGTCGGCGTATGACACAATGGTACTGCTGTAAAGGTCAGACCCAACCTCGAGCAGAGCCACGTCCACCACCATGTCCCCTTTCCCTCTCCACTACAAACAATGCATCCCGCATCGTCACCAACATTCTATCATCCTCCTCAGTAGCTTGACTGAACGCTGCCGCGGCTTTCCTTGAGGAGACATACGGACGAGCCCACGACGCCCCAGCGGTAGTAGACGCCGCGGGTGCAGTCGTCGTTGCCGGTATCGACGTCGTGACTGGTACCGTAACCACAGGCGCGGGCATAGTAACAACCGGCTTTGGTTTCGGAGTCGTCGCAGGGACATTGGCCGCAGTCATCCATGCGTACTTCCCCCCGAGTCCTGCAGCTTGACTAGCAACTGCATTCGACATTTTCTTGCGCACGTCTTCGGACATATTTCTCGCCGTGACGCCGGGACCCTCCTTTTTCTTTTTCTTCTTGGGTGCACCGCCCTCTTCTTCATCTAAGGCCATCGCCCCTCCGCCTCCAGATGCTTGTGCGGCTAGATTAGCTGCATGAGCAGCCGCGAGGTCGGCCCGCTCCTTGCGTTCCCTCCGTATCTTCATTTCTTCCTCCCTCTCGGTCTTTTCCAGAGAGGAAAGCTGTTTCCCTATATCATTACGTACAACAACACTCCACATGGGGGTGCCCTCCTCGTACAGGGAGGGTGGTTTGTCATATTGCGCATCAGTGCGGTGACAAGCCGCTGCTATCATGGCCACGACGAGATCCTGTAACCGAGCACGGAGAGCAAGGGCGAGATAGTTCACAGAATCCTCCGGAACCTTGGTAATCTTATGTTGCGTTCCAATGCTGCGCATCGTTGGCCCGAGAAAGCGGGTGTCAAAGGATGGAGCCGTGGGCTGCTTCTTCGAGCGATCCTCAAAAGGGCGGTATGCTTGGTGTGAGTCGTATGACCGCTGCAAACTCTCTTCTTCGGCCTGGATATGCGTCAATAGATAGCCTCAATAGAACGAAAGGGGAAAGTAATACCCTCAGATCTACACCGGCACTACCAAGCGCATCATTCAATGTAGCCACGTCAGCAGTGTCCACGCTACTGGCAGCAGCCGCAGCTATACTTGTCGTGGTAGTCGTACCGACGACTTGTCGCTGCTGCGTTTGCGCTGTGTTCATCGCAGGGGCATATTGGTAGTGTGTGTAGGCTGCTTGGGGATAATGTTGTGAGTATTGGTAATGTGAATACGGAGTCGTACTGGATGGTGTTCAGTGTTACAATGAGATGTTAGATAGCAGAAGCGTGTTCGACTGACGTGGCCACTTGAGATTGTTGCTGGAGTGCGGGGTCGATGGGGATTTCTGCTCGACCAAATAACGGTTTATGATCAAACAAGAAAGAGAAGGAGCTGCGGCGCACGTGCTGTACCCCACTGTGTAGTGTACTGCGTGGAAGATTGAGTCTGCGCCGGGGCGGGTGTTTGCGGAGTCTCAGACTCGCTCTTCATCACGAAGAGTGTTGTTTCGCGCCGAAACTGAGCAGGTCGAAGAAGTGAGGACTAAGAGCTATCTCTCAAATAACCGAATACTTCAGAGGAGTCTAGTGAATGTAGAATAAGAGCTAGGATCGCTTCCTCGCGACGGGCACCTGCCAAGGATCCGAATGGTATGGACGAGCGGTACCGTTGTTTGTTACTGTTGAATTCTAAAGATCTTGCCAAATGGGGTATAGTAGACCCCTTTCAAGTTGCTGATGAGTCTTCGGTGAATTGGTTGCTTGTGACTAGGCTGCGACGTGAGCTGTTTGAATGTTCATGATGATTATTACTTAGCGACAAAGTAAAGAAGAGGATCTACTTAAGTTCTTTTTTTTAACGGCTGGAGCCCCACACCACAAAATTTATAAAACTGTAAGCCACAAGCTTACCTAGATTCCTGTATCTAGTGTGCCAGTCTGTGACGTATCGAGGCACGAGCGGAGTCACAGAGCATAGTCTCTGGACGAGCATAGGTAAGCAGCACGCTCCTGCTTACTCTCTTCTGCCTCGACCTTGCCCTTCCCTCACCTCTCGCTCGTCCCTCCTTTTCTCGTCGCACCCACCCTCCCCTCCCCTTTTCCCTCGTCATTGAAGCACTCGGAACCTCGCAGCCCTTCTCCCCGCCAGGTGTCCCAAGCGCATAAGCTCTCCTACCCGGCAAACACCCCCCTGCGAGGTTGGTCCCACCCACCCTCGCAGCTCACACCTTGACCGACAGGATCCTGCTTTCGTTTGGGGCCGAAAAGCGCTACACGCTTTTGCCCGCACTTCCCCATCTCCACGCAACGTACTCTGGCATCTAACCCATCTGTATTGCAGTAGCTCACTAGCGTACCACCATGTACATACGCTGCCCTTCTATCCAGACCTCTGTGTGTTTGCTACCCACTGCAACATTCAAAGAATATATACTGCCGGCGAATGACAATCATTTGGTATTTCTGCCTTTTGGTGCAACGGTCACGGATGGCAGTTGGCCTGCTTACAAAAACTCATACCTACACTAGCATGTGTATTTTCTCGATTATAGTAACTTGTGGATATGCATGCTTGTACACGAATTGTAATCCATACTGCTGGCAACACACAACCGATGGGCGGTTCAGATCCCCGTGAGTGGTGGCAACTGGTCATCGCCTGGTGTAATCCATGAGCTTTTGTCGGATGATAAGGACTGTCCCTTTTTGTGTGGTTTCCACACTGCTGATCAGTACCACACCGTAACAACTTGCTAATTATCACTCCTGGCTCCCCATAACACACCAGGAAAACTTACAACGTGGTCACACAACACACCGAAAGGCGAGCCAACTTTTCAGCATATGTGTAGCAAACGACAAAAAAGGGGTAAGCATGAGGGGGGGAGCTAATACTAGTTCGACAGGATAAGGTAATAAAATGTGTCGCGAGAAGATGTTCATCACTATATGCAGTCGCATACGTATGTATGTCATAAGGAGGGTATGGACATTATTTAAATGCCGAGGGCTGCATTAGTGCAGGTTCGAACTCATGAGTTCGAAGGTCAAGATCGCAAGCAATCCAGCGAAATAAAACGTGGAAAGCAGTGCGACAAACATCGTTCAACCAGTCTAGAAAATTCGTTCGTGAAGAAATGCAAGGGCGTCAAAAGGTTCACCGGTATTCATAAGGAGATCCCATCTTTGCGTTGGTCGAAGGCGGCCTGACAATGACAGTTGGCAATATTTCGTCCCTGCGAAGCATGCCTCTCATTTTGCTTGATTCGGAACGTCTGAGTTGAAGGGGCTTTAGATACTTGTCCCCAGAATTAGGATCGACATTCTCGTCGCGAGTCACTTTCAACTTCTGCTTCTTCTTTCCAAGAACAAGAACAAGCGGTTGCGTTCCAGCAAGTTTAAAGACATCGCCTTCCTTAGTTAGATCGCGATCCTTGAGGAGCGAAAGTGAACGGAGACCGCCACTTTGGGTAGTTGACCTGTTTGCCGACGTCGATGATTTGCGCTGCAATGTGCTGGCTTTGGGTAACAGTGGTTTCACCGCTGATGCAACAAGGGTCATCGGTGAAGCGTTACGATCCGCAGGGATAACGGGCTTGGACGGTTTTTCGTCGGACTTGATGTATACAATACTAGAGCGACAGGAGCCGGCGGTCTGCATGGCTGCAGCCTGGTATTTTCTGCTGTGTGGGTAGACTTTCTGATCGTCGTGAGGGGTGCTCTGGGCAATAGGTTCAAAGATACTCTCAGCTTCGAATAGGGTGACAGTCGAAGCAGCTGAAGGCGGGATGAGAGTGGCAAGCGAAGTCCTGGCACTGTTCATTCCTCGAGGAATCTCAACTCGGAGGCCCATGTTGCGGGTGGACATTGAACGACCCGAGGACACACCAGTCGTTGGAACATGATGTTCTACTTGACTTTCAGTCATCGGATGCGCGATCAAGTTGGGAACAGCCTCGTCGCCCCAAACCGTGTTACGCCAATTGGTATCATTGGTAGGCAGGTTTGCATATTGCCCAATTTTTGTAGCTAGCGCCCGACTCAGATCGTTCTTCCATGTACGAACAGCGTCGTTGCCAAGGCCAAGGCTACAGAGATTAAACTAAGATCAGATGTGATACGGGATGAAATGCTGAATCGCAAACACCTAGGAAGACTGAAATGGTTTCTCTTGTGTCCTGAGATCATCCCTCTATGATTCTGTCTTCCTGGTGCGGGGGTAGAATGAAACTGGGGGGAAGCAAAGTCACCTCGACGCAGTCCGCCGAATTCAGATTCAGCAGATGCAACATGCGTTGGCCGCTTCTTCGTGACCGTGCTGCTCAAAAGTGGGGAAAACTCCTCCCAACCTCGTATCTTCATCTCCTCACCAAGCTTAAGGCCGGGAACAAGAAGTGGTAGAACGCCAGCTGTAAGTGCGTCAATTTCTTTGATGTCATCGTTGATAGTGGCACCGAAAGAAAAGTCAGACGAGTAGGACTTCCTGTGGAGACGCTGCTTGGCGTTACGGACGTTAGGAGGTGTAGGAGGCAAAGGTTGGCAAGGAGGTGCACTGATGTCAGCAATTGTGACAGCCTGACCGATAATAGACGACACTGAGCGGGAACGAAGGTGATATGGGGAAGTATGAGTGATCGTTGGTGCGATATCAACTCCAGTGGCCACGCTCAACAGGCCGTCTGGGGCTTCCTTCCTCTCGGGTGACACGGGAACAACAACAGTGGTAGCAAGAGCCGAGTAGTGTCTCTGGGCGATCATGATCTTAGTAGCAAAAGCCTCGTCGCCAGGAAGACTCTGAGAAGAAGCCTTTGATTCCTTGCGCATTCTACCCAATTCAGCACTGCTCGTAGAATGAGGGGTGGTAGGGATGGTAGCATTCAAAGTGTCTTCTTGCATTGGCAAAGGCGGTGTGATTTCACCATCTTGCTGTTCTGGAAGGACTGCAAGTCTAGGTAGAGGGGTTATAAGCCCAAGGGCGCGGCCAATTTTCCCTCTGCCATCAACCGCATCGCCTTGAGAAATCCAGACGTCTCCAGAACGGCGGCCCTCAACAACCGTAACACTGCCGCTTCTCTTGTATTCGCAGAGGTACGTAGCCAAGGTTTCAGTGGGAGATGGCGCACGCATGAGGACGGAAGGAGGTTCGGCGTGGACACCGAACAGACCGGTGGGAACGGGTATAGGCGAACGCACGAGAATATTCAAGGCCAGGAGAGGAGAAGACAACGTCACAGAAAGTACGAGCATAGTTGGGAGGGCCTCGATTGAAGCAGAGCCTGAGCTCGCAACTGAAACCAAATAAGGCAGAGCCAAGGCCTGAAAACAAATTTTCAGCTCAAGAAAGAAGTGGTCAAGAGATACACTGACGAAGGGAACCCAGATAGAAAGCAACCAAAGTACGTATCTGGAGTAAGAAACATCAACTTCACCTCCGGTAACTGCCAGCGACGCAATGCCCTTCTCGGAGTCGGCAGTATAGCCATAACCGCCGAGCACCTTTGCGCTCGACAAAGCGGGTGTAGCAGGCCCAGAAGGGCCTACTTGAGGAAGCAACGCTGCGTTGAGGTCGACGACGCTAGTCATCGGAGTAGCTGGACGAGAAGGCAATATGTAAGGGAGCAGCGCCGCATTTGCATCGGTGACACCGCCATTAAGCGAAGTAGTGGGACGAGAAGGTAACGCATGGGAGATTAGCACTGTATTCACTTCGGTAGCACTACCGGTTATCGGAGCAGCGGGGTAAGACCAAGAAGACATAGTAGCTTGTGAAACCGAGGGTGAGGTTAGCCAGGAACTCTGTGATCCTAGACGAGGACGACTTGGGACATCACGACGGAACGGATCAGGATCCTCATTTACGACACAAGTCGGGGTAGAGTTTCCTCGATAGACCGATGGAAGCGGAGGCACGGGAGGGATGGAGGAATCAGTACCCGAAGTTGGTGGAGTGAACCAGTACGACGACTTGGGTTGCAGGGATGTAGCAAGATTGAAACGCATGGACCCTTGGCGAGTATGATGAGTAGAAAAAGACCAGTTTGACATGCTCTCGTGACGGGAGGAACCAGCGTCAGAGGTGAGCCAGGAAGTGCCTTCCCGAAGAACATCTATGTCTTCAGTGGCGAAAGACGGTCGTGGTTTCTCCTCAACCTCCTTCACTGGGGGCCAGTTGTCCGTGGGCTCATTCAAAGCCGCCAAGTTGCGTTTGATGACAACCAATGTATAAACTAATCCACAGAAGGCAGCGGTGCTGAGAACGGCAGTAGCCGCCAAATAAGCGATAACGCCGGCGAAGAAGCTCGGAACACCTGCGCTCGCAAGGACTGCAGCAAGTGTCGTGGACGTCAAACAGAGGAGTAGCGTTGGGGACCATATCATCCAGTGTTTGCGACCGAACGATACCGAGCGGCCCATGCGGATGTAAATGAGCGTCAACCCTGAAACAACAAGGAGGCAGCTTTGCCTGATAGTTAAAGCGAACCAAAGCCTGGCTGAGGTGGCAGCATCCCTGGCGTCAGCAAGACCAGTTGCTCTGCCAGAGTACTCCGACACGGCTTGCCAGATAAACACACACAAAGCCAGGAGATCCAGCGAGGCGAGCCAAAGATGACTTTTGTCGGCCGCTGAAAGGGAACGGAAGTTATAGTTGGGAAGTCCAAACTCGGACTGTGCACAGCATGTTAATTTTAACAACCGGTCCCGAAAACGACATGAGCTTACCGGAGATACTCGTCGGCTCAAAGGGTGAGGGGGCAAGATGGGAATCACTATACGAAGAATGACGAAAGCCGAAGCTAAGAAGGAAACGAAGCTGAGTGTGACGGTGAGGACGAGGGGAATCATCGTGAACGCGATCGTAGCTGATTCTTGACTGATTCTTGATGAGTGAACGTAAAGTGCGTGTGTGCGTGAGACGGCGTAAAGCCTTCGTGACAAAAAGCCAAAGTAACCGGCTTTGCGCTAGAGAAAGAAACAAGGCGTCAAGTCTTGAAGAGCGAGAAGAAAAAGTCAGTGCAATGCCTGGAATTAAGTGCCAGAATTTAAACCCGGAACCAAACAATTTCCACCCACAACGCCAAACAATCATGTCTATCGATGTAACGCGCTTATGTGCACGTGATTTGATTTCTTAATCACGTGAATGACTCATTTAGATTGGATGACCAATTGGCATCTTTGGCAGATTGATCATTCACAGGGGGGCGGGCCGAGAAGCTGCGAAGGGGTCGCCTTCGGAACCCACCCAAGGGGTGACAGCACGACAACGCAACTTGACGCAACGCGCTACCTGCCTGCAACACACCAACACGCCCAACACCCTCACTCGGCATACACACACAGTCACCCGCACCCCTCGCCTCGGAGCCCATAGGAAACCACTGGCAGTGATCTGAATCGTGATCACGATGCGATGGACACGCAATCGTGTTTGTATATAGGTCAGTAGTGACAGATCTTTTTATTTCGAATATATATATGTATTCCACTACCTGGTGCGCCCGCGTCTTCTGCCATCTACTCGATGAATGTTACGTACGTCTCACATGCATGGCAACAGTCCGCTCTGCGGTCCTTCGCGGGAGATACACTTGCTTTCAAAAGTGTTTTTGTCCCGAACAATAATGAGCTCATGCGTGGTCATTATACCTCGAAAACTTGAATTACAGAACCCATGTCCTCCGTCGGGGATAAGTCGGCTCTCTTCCTGGTGGTTAGTTCCCGGCAGTGGGGTCACTCATCGCCGTTTTTTATCGTTTTACTCGAATTTCTTGAGTCTGGCGAGCTGCATTTTGATCAACAGCTGCGGTGATCTCGCGTATCCGCCAGCGTCTCTGTAGCAGAGAATTCGCGAACTTGAAGGGACTAATTTTTAAGTTTGACCCCCGCTCGGCTGACAAGGGAAATAAGTCCCGCTGGTCACAACGGCTGTCTTCTGAACTCACTCCCATCCCTGAGGCGGCAAAATTACATCAACGATGCGGTATGAAAAGAACAATCCATTTAAAAAGGTAATCAGTCGAGCACCGCATACAAGCATCCTGGTACTCGTGAATTGCCAAACCAAGCTTGGGCTTGATTAGAATTCAAGGAACCTCTATCGGGATGAGGCACTTCCCATGCAGCCGTGCACCGAACATCGCAACGGAGTTGCGACATTGACACCAGGCGGGCGCTACTAAAGAACCCGTCCCTTCCAGCTGGGACTCCTCGATCGATTCCTGCAGAACTTGGACACAGCTTCCTCAGCAAAGCCATGTAGCATCTTCTTTACACCGTTGGCCCAACAGTTACTTTCAATATTTGGGCATTCAAAACCACCGCATCACTATATTACGTCACTCTTGGCTGTGCTTATACGTATACGATTCTTTCCACTTCGTGCCTTCATCTCGCAGTTTTCCGACCTAGCCCTGAAATCGAAATTCGCGATGGACTGTTTCTTCGCCCTTGTTCGCATCCCTTATCCCAGGTTCACATGTACATTCCCGACATATCTAGCATCCTCCAACGTCGCTCGATGGTTGCGGCTACGCTGCCACTTGACAAGTCAAAATTTACCCTCGACACATCAGGTGTCGCGGGCGTTTTTGGCGGAGACGAGGCTGTCTCGGCCATGGCCACCGTCCATGTCTACGAGAGCAGGCGGTGGTTAGGGTGGTACAACTCTCCGGGATCATATCAGATTGCTAAACGATATGGCCTTCTCGCAAAGTCAAGGTTTTTCGACGGTTTTTTCCCCGGTGTCCACACTGATCCCGCCACATTATTCGAATTGGATGGCTTGGAAGGTCCAAAGTTCAGAGCTGCCCACTCAGGTAGCATCATCGAGAAGACCGGGCACTTGGCTGCCCTCTTCATGCAAGAGTGCTCTACTCTGGAAGGAAAGGTCGTTGAGGGGAGAAAAACACAGGCCGTTGGAGTCACGATTGCCGAGCTCAACCACGCCCCCGTACCTTACATGTTCCCCCAGCGCATCAACGCGTACTCCCCCATCTTTGCCACCATCCCTATCTCCGTCAGTATCGGCACCTGCATTGCGTGTGGTGTTTTTCAAGATTGGTATTCGTTCTCGTTGATCCTCTTTGGTATCCTCACAAGTGGTCTCTCCTGTCTCGTCATCGGCTCGGGAAGGTTTGTGTTCAGTCATCCCGATCCCGCCAAGGGGTCCCCCCCTGGTGATGGTATTCTTGGTTCGGATAGGGAGATCGTCTTGCTCAAGGGCGCAGAGGGTGCGGTGAACTCTATCACCCGCGGCATGTTCTCTCTCAGTTTCCCCAGCGAGCCCCACTACAAAAACATCGGATGGTGTTCCGTCCTTCTCACTATCCAATTCATCGCTCAGCTACTCCTTATCCCCCAATGTTCCCTGTTCGGCCAAATGATGTTTGTCGCTTCGCTCGGTGTCTCTTGGATTTACAATTCGTGGCTGTCCTCCTTGGACAAGGAGAAGATTCAACGGGACATTCTGCTCAGCAATGTACTCCAGCAACCGGTCTTGACCAAGTATTCCTTGGGCACGCGCACGACCATGGTGGTCTTCGCCCTCCTCGTCCTTGAGCCTGAAGAACCGAAGAAGATGCTTGACGATCTTCTCCCCAACGACACCAAGGTTTGGAGGTATTGGAAGGAGAGGGTCGTGCGGCGGCTCTTCGACAAGGAAAAGCTCGAGTTTGGCGAGTCAGACTGGGAGTTGGATGAGTTTAGTTCACAAGAGAGGTCCCTGTTGCAGACACTGTACGGCGATGCTCAGGCAGCTTACGGTGGTTATGTCCATCATGTCGCTTCCAAGTGATCTTATACCCATCTATTTTTCGGAAAGTGCTACCGGAAGTTATCACGCTTGCGACCTATCAATACCATGTTCCAAGCTCTACATTTAGTGACGTCACTTTCCACTAGCTGCTTTTCATGCCTTGTTTCTTGTGGTTTTTGGTTACTCCCTGTTGTTCTGATGTATATAGTAATAATGTCTATGCATCCTCCGAAATAAGGCCGTCGAACTAGACGCAGCAGTGCCGGTCCGTCCAAGAGTGGCCTCAAGAGAGTCTATATTACCGTGCTTGGCTTGCCAGTCCTACCCGATGCCACGAGCAACTACAAAGTGGAGTAGCTGGCCAACTTTGACGGGTCCGAAGCTGTCCCAAACGGTCGAGGGATTTACTTCCGAGCTAGTATCCGGGTCCGGACATAAATTGGCCGCAAGCTTGATTAAACGGGTACTTAGAAGAAGACTGCCCACGATAAATGATAGTATACTTGAGTGGAGTGATGAAGTCGTAAATCAGTACAGAATGTCGAGCAACGAAACTTGTACATGGGAAGTAATTAGTAACAGGCTGGGCCTGCCGGTCACTGTCGCCGGTTTCAAGTTGAAGATACGGATATGTCGCAACTGAGGTAAGCTGTAGACAGTTTCGTTTGGGGTGCAGGCTTGTGATCCAATCTTGCGCAGGAATCATACTCGTCTGTCACATTCATCCTAGTGACGCACACTACTGCTGTGCAGCGCACAGCTTGTCAATTTGTCCAGTTAAACATACGTGATTAGTCCAGTGATCCAGTCATGCAGCTTTGGGTGATGTTCTGCACCTCCAATTTAGCTTAGACAGTAGCGTAACCGTGCCGATATCAGTATGATGCAATGAATAATGCCATGTACAGAGTATACCTAATTCTTTGAGCTTGGATTTCGGTCGCAGAGAAGGCACCAGAGACGTTATGTCCGAAGGAGTGCAGATCTATACAATCCATTCCGAAGCCAACAAGAACAGCAAACTGCAGAGACTAAGAATTGACTGAGCTCAGAGCTGTCAGAACAGTCAAGCTAGCCATGTTTATATGCCAAAACTAAGACCATTCACTTCGTGTTCCTGGGAATCTACAAGGATAATGGAACCGCAGTGAAGGTTGTCAACTTCACCCGTTTGGCGTCTTCTTGTCGACTCTCGCTCTGCTTCTCATCCTCACCCTCACCTTCATCCTCTGATTCACGTCTGGCGTCCGAAGCATTCATGCGTTTCAGCTCCTTCTTTGTCATATTCTCAAAGGACGTGGATTGTACGCGGAAGTAGGGTTGGGCAAGCCAGTGCGGAAGAATTTTCAGCCCGGTCGTAGGCACTAGTTTGATCAACTCCTCCACGGGGAGACCCTCCGCGTCCTTCGCATCGCGCTTAGATCCCAATCATGGTCCCACACCCAAGAGTCAAGGCGAGAAAAGTAAAGGAGAGGAAACGCTGTCAGCCACGTAAAATTCCATGCACGATAACGTGGGGTGCTCACGTCCATCCGCTGCTTCATCTCTCGTACCACGTCCACATATCGTTCCACCGACCTTGGACCCCGGATTTTGCTAAGCTCGTCCCGCAAGTCGGTCTCCCGTGCGAGAGCAGGCCGTAGCAGCTTGAATAGGTGGCCTTTGACCGCGCTTAGTGGCGCCGGTGTCTTTAGGCCCTGTACTATCTCCAGGTACTCGAGGGCTAGGTCTGCGTGTGGGAGGTGCAGTCCCATATCAAACGTGTATCTCGTTCGCGGGACGAGCGACTCCCTCATATCCGTACTGATACCATCACCTATGCTTGCCGACGCGAACAACGCTGGGTTATACAGCTGCCCTTCCGCCGACATCACTGCATCCGCGCCCGTCTCCGCCAAACACCGCTCGATGTCAGAATGGTACAGGATATTGCCGTTTGCAAAGACAGGTACAGAAACGGCCTCTTTGACGGCGCGTATCTTGGCCCAATCTGCCAATCCAGCGTTTTGACCACGCTGCTCGCGAAGACGGCCGTGGCAGGTGAGTATTTGGGCACCTGCACGCTCAAGCATGCGTGCATATTCAACCGTCTTTTCGATGGTGGGAAACACACGAAACTTGGCTGTGACTGGTACTCTGAGCTCCCGATGCAAAGTATTGACTTTTTTGGGGGTGAAGAAAGAGGTCAGAACAATGGTTGAAGGAAGAATAATGAAGGACTTGACTTACTGAGCTTATAAATCAAGTTCCAATCGTCCATTAGAAATGCCCCATAGTGTCCAGATCGAGCGATCTCTTGTGGACATCCCAGGTTCAAGTCGATCGCATCACAGTGGTCTTGAAGTACTTGTGCAGACTCGAGTAATTGCTCGGGATCGTTGGCACAGAATTGAATGATGAGGGGGCGATCAGCAGGTCCACCTTCCTCACCATGAGAGAGATCGAAGAATTTGTCGCGGTAACCCTTCTTTCCTTTATTAAGGCAGAACATCTAGGGTGTGAACCAACAACGATATATCGCACATCAAACATAGCGTGGTGTCAGTGGATCATATCCGCCCGAAACGACGCTGGTTTTACCTTGGCGTTGATCATCGGAGTATATACGAGCTGCAATGGAGGTCAGTATATGGAGAAAGTCTAGTGGGGAAAAACAGCTCACCTGTGCACCATACCGCCGTGCTAAGATCCTCCATGGCTACTTTACCATCAACCGCCAATAACCATGCAAAAGGGCCGAGTTAAATCAATCCCAGTTAGCTCCCAAAATACAGAAAAGTCACACGATGCACAACGCACCAGCTCGCTCTGGTCCACCATAGGTGCGACGACATACTTTGGACTACCGAGCACCGTTCTATAGAACTCGTACCCCGCGAGTTTGTGGAATGACGGTCCCAATCGCGAGATCTGCGATGATATTGGTATGGGTGCCATTGCTGGGATGTGTCTGGACCCGACCATGACGGCCGCCATGTTGCAGGAAAGACGCTGTGCACGAAGTATTGTGGGAAGGACGTTGGTGAAATTGAGGAAATGAGTGATGCATTGCATGCAAACGCGGAGTCGGATTTGCGTGTCAATTTTAGGAGCGGAGAAACACCTATACACAACGCCTGCTATCACGATGCATACTTCCTGGTTCACGATGCTCGGCCGCAGATCAACGAACGAGAAAGCTGGGTGGTCTTGGACCTGAGTTAAAATAAGCGTCCTCTCCTCCGAGAACGCTACCACCCTAACGCAGTCAATGAGGGAATGCCGGTCTAGTAGCGGGACCACCGTAGTGGTGCGTTCAAGCAATATCAGTGTGTGTCTCCTGTCATCCAGCATGTTACGCTCTACTTCCCGCGTTAGAGTCTGTCCTGCGACCAGTAAGTAGATCACTAGTCTATCATAAGTGATCATGCTCTATTCGATTCTCTGGACTCAGTAAAAGCAATCCGCAAGTGCTGCGATCTCACCGTTGAAACATTTGAAGCGCATGGTAAATTTGCCTGGGTTACTCACACCACTAATACGATGGACCGCGAAAATTGGTCTATGATGAAGAATTTTACCCGGACTCTACCATTGGCTGTTGTGTTGGAGGAGAATGATCCCCCTGCTGGTCCAGAGGCGATTATAGAGGAATCGATTGAAACATTTGACAACTCGGATCACAGAAGGAAATTCATGGTGGGCCTGGCAGCACAAGCAGCGTGCCCGGTCCACACGTCGTGCTCGACGAACGGGAGGTCCTGGAGGGTCAGCTATATGACTGGAACGACCATAGCACTCGCGGTGGACGATTCGACCACCCGAGATAATTTTGCCAGACATTGCCATTGCTACTGTTTTACCTTTCTGCGGCAGACTCAAACTCGATTCCTGCTCCCACCACTACCAGATCTGGCACTAGACTACGCAAACGAAGGCATCGAGACGCATACGCACTTCCGTAGAGCGACCTCACAAGGACTAGCCCGATGGCGGCCCTCGATGACTGACCCCCAACCAGCGCCGGCTTAGCAGTGATTCTCAAACGGCTGATAGGGATATGAAACATGATCGCGCTTATAGTATTTTGGCACGAGGGTGGATACATACCCTCATCATGATCCGAGCAATGACAAAAATAATGCAACAAAGGAAGGTCTAGTAGTGTCCTGCTCCGACCCTGCTTCGCGTCCCACTGATCAGAATTTAGTACTGAAAAGGTCGTAATGCACAAAAATCATACACCTCAACCAAACCTAAACCCAACTTAGATACTTATTTTAAAGCATATCTGATCCCCGTAAGTCGCCGAGTATAAACATACATTTTGGTGCGAACGCTAACGACACTTCCGGTCTGCCCAGCTCTTGCTCCCCGTCGATAAATCCCACCATAGCGTGGACGGCCTACATACTTGAATTAGTTTCATCTGTTGCAACTCGCAACATACGATATAACGTCCGAGACTCGAGGCCACATCGACGAAAAGATCACTAAACAAAATACATTGTTTCCTATCTCTTGCATTCCACCTAAAACGCCTGACGCCATATTACGCTCGCTACTATCACGAGTTATCACTTGCGATGCGTCGCGTTTGGGTATTCGGGGTATGAATCCTGGGGGTCAAGTCTTGTGGAGAAATTGACGAACCACGCAGAACGTATCCAACGTTTCCGTGACGTCTGGATCTTTTCTCTACGAACAACCGTCAGGTACTTTCCAAAATTTCCTCACATGCTCCAAGTCCGCAAAACCTGGAAACGGCTTCAATTGCTTCCGAGTGGTCCCCAACGCTCTTTCACGGAGACACTCCAGCCCTCCGTACAGCGGGGATGTCCAGTGCCATGGTATACGCTCAAGCTGACTGGTTTGACAACTCTCAGTCTGCATCATGTTCCTGTTCAGTTTCGACGAGACATGGAGTTCCTAGCCATGCTGAGTCGTATGGAAGACCTCAGACGTCTATGTCTCAACCATGTTCTTGCTAGCGTTCGAGAGTTTATTTCTAGCGCAGCATTCAATGCCTTCCAGAATATCAATTCACCCCATCTTTTCCGCCTTTTAATCGACGCTCCACTTTCAACAGCTATCACAACTCTGTCTTTCCTAGACGTTCCATCGAAACAGAAGTCAGACTAGAATGCCGATCCGGACCTGATCCCCCTTGACGATCACAACCCGCTCCCTTTGCTTCTTGCACAAAGGTTCAGCATATCACTGGAGGGGTTGGAGCTCTACCACGTCGCATTTCCACGCAGAGGTGATTATGATAAACAACGGCTTGCCACTGCATCATACCCTTCCCCGACGTGCCCCCCCGCGAAGCGCTCCGAGGTTGATTCACTCCGATTCGATATACTCCATGTATATATTTGATGGGTCATGGTTTGTTCGTGGGATGGTACTCACGTCCATGTCCTCGACGACTGTGACTCGAATTTCTGGGAGAGTGATTCCGACCCGCTGGAGGACGATAATGATTGAACCACTTGGGTATAACATGTCGTATTTGCTAGGTGTACCCACTTTGATGAACGTGAGCTAGGATAAAAAGGTAACTGTCCGCTTCGAAACTGAACAAACGTGGTTTGCACTATTACCCATTGAGACAAGCAATGATGAGCATGTAAGTATATGTATATCAGATCTGAATAGTCTTTTTTTGGATGCCATCACTCAGTTACCTCAGCACCATCGATCTCACCTGGATCAGTGTTCAATATTCTCTCTTCATATTTCATAAATGACGCTACAGAACGGTGAAAACGGCAGTTGACGCTACTGACTACAATCCGCGAGGATGTCCGTCCGTCTAGTCAGGAATATATAAGTATAAATAAGACCTAATAGCTACACGAATATTCAGATATTCACTAGTAGTCCGAGATGATGAGAAATAAACCACAAAGTGATCACAGCGAATCGACTCGGAGATAGTCCCTATAGCCATTGTATGCTGCCCGTGCGTCATCGTAGAGCACCTCAAACAGATCCTGTTCCTGCTGCGTAAATTCGTCCAAATCCCCGACCTTGTTCTCGAATAAGAAAGACTTGTCGCTGGGGTGACGCAGCTGCTCTAAAATCGTTGTCTTCCACCGCCTCCACACTTTGGTATCGTTAGGGAGCAGTTCATTGAGAAGTCCCGTTGGGTCTTGCAACTGCAGGACGAGGAGCATGAATACCACTGCGGCCGTGCGCGTGCCCAACGTATACTTGGTAAATGTCGGGTGCTCGAGTACCCTCTCGAATAAGAGCTTCCGGTGAATTTTCTCCTTGTCCGACGAAGAAAGCCAAGCGTTGTACAGCGCAGAGACACCGAGCGAGGAAATGAACATGACTTGGCCGAACAACGACGCTTGGGGGATAAGGAGGAGCTGGGTGATACATTGGATGAAGAACAGAAGGGAGCACCACCGGATGAGATTGTAATGGGCCTGGCTCGAGAATTGAAGGGAGAACGTGCCGCGGGTGATGGAATTCACCGCGCCTTCTGTGCCTTTCAACAGGACGATGTCATTGTCTGAACTGAGGATTCCGTCACCAGCAGGCGATCCTTTGGCAGGCTCGGGATGAGTGAACACAAAGTCAGCCGAACCGAGAACGAGGCAAGATACACCACTCGCGATGATGCCCACGAGGATCAACAAGGATGCGTGCCAATCCTCGTAAACAGCGCAAAGCATACATGTGCCAACGCTGGTAACAATAGGAACGCTGGCGAAGAGGAGGGTGGAGAAAACACTGTGTGCGGGGCGCATCTCGGTGGCAGGGGCTCGACCGAGGTCAGCGATGGTGATCCCAACGGGCTGAGTCTTCCTCCCCGGAACCACTTTCCCCTCCGAATCCCAAGCAGTACATTCCTTCATGAAGAGTGCAGCCAGATAGCCCGTTTCCTCGATGATAGTCCCCGAGTGCGCAGCCCGGTACTTGGGTCCTTTGCAACTGTCCAGGTCGAGCAATGTTGTGGGATCCGTGCAGACGCTCTTGGAGAGGTACTTTGTGGAGAGGTTGCTGCTGAAGATGCTACGGAGGGATGTGGATTTTGCGAACGAGCCGAGCCGCTTGGCTATCTGAAAGGATCCAGGGGTATTGTACCAACCCAGCCAACGTCTGTCCCCATAAACGTGAACTGCAGCCATAGCGAATAGAGCATCATCTCCTCCCAACAAACCCGCTACACCGGACACATCGAGTGAAAAATGGGATGGCTCGTCGAGTGGGAGTGGAGGTATGTCGGCGGAATGGCTGCTGAATAGAGTAGGGATGAACATATCGTGTGAGATAAAGGGCTATGAATCAAGTGTTACTTCGCGGCGATGGAAGAGTAGCTGCAAGAAAAGAATGAGGAGCCGCTCTCATCGACCTGACAAGCTCTTATAGTATACGTTCGCTGTGAGGCGATGTCTATGTCCTGTTGTATGAGCCTATGAGTTTCTAGAAGAAAAACACACAGGAGGGTTGACGCAATTTATCCCTGCCTTTCGATGTGCCAAAGTTTCCCCAGGGCGCTAACCATAGCCTCAGCTGGCGGTGCAACAGAGTTACCATAAGCGCAGGAAGCAACCAGTGGTTGTCTAATCAGGAACCGACACAGCATGTCATAGCCTATCATACTAATTAGAGTCGCACTGGGAAAGTGACCTCGGATATGCAGGAACCCGTTCAGAATGGAATGCAACAACTGAATACAAACTGCGGCGAGTACAGTATTGGACAAGGTGATACGTGTCTATTGGCAGGAGGCGGGTTGTATCACTATTACATGGATCAGCAACTGCAATATTGCTATCCTCATGTCTCTACCGACCTGTGGTATAGGGAGACCTCTGGGGTCGGAAGGGGATATCGAGTCCTGTGCGAAACACGCCGAAACATTGAAATTTATATCCACAAACAATGCGTAACATCCTCGCTGTGCCCTTCGATCACAACGAAGTCTGCACGGCTGCCCCCACAGACCCTATTTTATTTTGATATGAAGTGGTTCTGCTTCATCCGTCATTTGGCTACCAGGTTCACTTTGCTTCTGATCGATGCACATTGAGGACAGTGTACCCAAAGGCCCTTTTGGACAGTTTGCGTTCATATTGGCGTCTGCAACTTTCCTTTATTCTTCCGATTGTTGTTCAAAGCACCCAATCAGATGAGTCGCGTGCCCACGCGCGGGCGAACGAGGAGGCTCACTCAGTGAGGAAGAGCTCGTCGGTCGTATTCTGAACGACAAGAGGACATCTGATCTTCTTTCCTCTACTGTAGCTTGCGATACAGGCGCTTGAGTGCCATAATATCGCGAACTTCCAGAGCGACATGGTCAGCCCGCTATTATCTTGCTGCCGTGCTACCGACTTCTGCTACAAGAATGAAATTGATGGATGCTACTTTCCTGGATCGCACGACTGAGCTGACGCATTCTCCTAGATGTATCGTTCTCCTCGAAGCTTTGTGTTGATTTCTTCGTTCTTTGCCTCTACAGGACCAAGGACCCGACCTTGCCCCGGTGGCTGTTCGATAATCAACAAAGCTCGTGGATCAGCCAGGGTCCGTACCGGTATCTGGCTCCGGTCGTCGGGAGATCTGCTGTGCGATCCCTCCTTGGAATATCACCCTTTGAGTGGGGTTGGAACATTTGCTGGTGGCCATGTCCTCGACAAATTTTTACAGTGTCCACGTCTCCGATCCTACGTTTCCGCCAGTCCTCTATAAGCATGCCCCAGGACATCCTCAAGCTCTACAGTCCATCAGACTCAGTCACGGTTACACGCCGGACTTGGCTTTTGTACTCTTCCTCATCCCTCACAATTGCACGGAGAACCGGGGTAGACATCCAGATCATAGTCCAACAACTTCGCACCGGCATTAGAGGAGTTTGGGAAACCCTTTGAACAAGCAGTGTTGATCGTCATGCTGATTTTCAAAGACATATTTTTTTCGACTGAAGTAATGTACGGGTGCGAGATAATTAAGAGAGGATGCGTACTGGCTACGTACGATACACGAAGAATACTGTCCGTGTATTCAGATGACTCCATAAATAACCAAAGCATTCAAAGCTACGATATCTACTGGTAATCAAGAGATGGAGGAGGTAAAGAATGTAACTCTAAAGACGATTAAAGTGCATCGACTCGGAGATACTCCCGGTAGCCATTGTACGCCGCCCGTGCGTCCTCGTACAGCAGCTCCAACAAATCCTTCTCCTGCAACGTAAATTCATTCAGGTCCCCGACTTTGCCTTTGAATTGGAAGGGCTGGTCCCTGGGGTGACGCAGCCGCTCCAAGATGGTTGCCTTCCACTGTCTCCACACTTTGGTATCGTTGGGGAGTAGTTCATTGAGAAGTTCCGTTGGGTCTTGCAACTGCAGGACGAGGAGCATGAATACCACTGCGGCCGTGCGCGTGCCCAACGTATACTTGGTAAATGTCGGGTGCTCGAGTACCCTCTCGAATAAGAGCTTCCGGTGAATTTTCTCCTTGTCCGACGAAGAAAGCCAAGCGTTGTACAGCGCAGAGACACCGAGCGAGGAAATGAACATGACTTGGCCGAACAACGACGCTTGGGGAATAAGGAGGAGCTGGGTGATACATTGGATGAAAAACAGGAAGGAGCACCACCGGATGAGATTGTAATGGGCCTGGCTCGAAAATTGAAGGGAGAACGTGCCGCGGGTGATGGAATTCACCGCGCCTTCTGTGCCTTTCAACAGGACAATATCCCTGTCTGAGCCAAGGATTCCGTCACCAGCAGGCGATCCTTTGGCAGGCTCGGGATGAGTGAACACAAAGTCAGCCGAACCGAGAACGAGGCAAGATACACCACTCGCGATGATGCCCACGAGGATCAACAAGGATGCGTACCAGTCCTCGTAAACAGCGCAAAGCATACATGTGCCAACGCTGGTAGCAATAGGAACGCTGGCGAAGAGGAGGGTGGAGGCACCGCTGTGTCCGGGACGCATCTCAGAGGCAGGGGCCCGACCAAGCTGAGCGATAGTAATCCCAACGGGCTGAGTCTTCCTCCCCGGAACCACTTTCCCCTCCGAATCCCAAGCAGTACATTCCTTCATGAGGAGTGCAGCCAGATAGCCCGTCTCCTCGATGACGGTTCCCGAATGCGCAGCCCGGTATTTGGGTCCCCTGCGACTGTCCAGTTCGAACAACGTCGTGGGGTCTGTGTGGACACTCTTGGAGAGAAACTTTGGGGAAAGGTTACCACTGAGGATGCTACGGAATGATGCGGATTTCGCGAACGAGCGGAATCGCTTGGCTATCTGGAAGGACCCAGGGGCATTGTACCAACCCAGCCAACGCCTGTTCCCGTAGACGTGAACTGCGACCATAGCAGATACGGCATCATCTCCGCTCATCAAGCCCGCCACACCAGACGTATCGAGGGAAAAGCGGGGTGGCTTGTCGGGTGAGAATGGAAGTACGAGGGCGGAAGGGTTGTTAAGTAGATGAGGGGTGTACATGTCGGAAAAGTGAAGGGTCTCCGAATGGTATAGCCTGAAGGTGAATAAACTGGTGCGTCACTGTGACTGAATGGAGTCAAGAAAAACGAATGAACTTGAAGGTCGGTCGGACAAGCTCTTATACATTCGCTCTGGGGTGGTGCGAAACATGGCTGTTGGTCACAGGAATAGATCCATGCCCTACGTGGACCATGGTCAGGTCGGTGTGCTGCCATTGCCTACCAGTGCCACCTGCCAGTGGCAGACAGGCTGGAGGGCCGTTACTAATTTAGTAATTTGATACGCCACAACAGGAACTTACTGAGGTTCAAAGACGTCCTAAGAGCCAGTTCGGTATGCTCAGACAGTAGGTAGCCGAAATAGTAGGAGTGCAAGCGGCAGCTGCAACTGAATGCTCGGAGCCTGAACCTTCACATGGCTGCGGGATGGTATCAATGCCGCAAAGTCGCTTGCACTCCTACTATTTCGGCCAAGTCCCTACTATTTCGGCTACCTACTGCCTGAGCATACCGAACCGGCTCTAATTCAACATCTGCAAAGGCGCTATGTAACATTATCGCTTGACTACTCTACCGCAGTCATTTGAGAGTTCTGATTGGACGATCTATAGATGGACTAACCAGACAGAGACTAGTTTGAGCTTTTGGGTCGGCTTCGTTTGCAGATGAAGGCCGAATTGAAAATGAATCAAAACTTCAATTGACCTGCTGCCCGGGACCTACTACGTGAGACCCCAACGGCCCCAAACTCACGACGTTCGGGATGTAGCATCATCGCTCGGAATCATATCATTATGTCTGGGCATTTGGTGCCGTAGTGGTGCTACCGACCTTGAGTGAAATGAATTTTTGGACTGACGGGTTGCCAGCAAGTTGACGATTGACACGTCACAGGCCATCAGACCACAGAAACTCGGTGGTGTTTTGACAATGCATCAATATTGCCCTCGAGGCTGCCGGCATTAACATCAACGGGCACTCGATGCTCGTGTTCTAAATGCAATGCGGACTGCACGCGAAGCACCAGGTCCTCGTGGTCTTCGCGCACCACCAAGACACCCTTGCGTCAAAATTGCGCAGCAGTTCCCCTTCCCCACCAACCACGTCTTTCCACATTCAAATTCCCCTAACCGCCAGTCTTGACAATGGGAGGAGGGCACTCGAACCATTGCGAACCCAATTGGGGGGCCATCGAGGAAGAGCGACGGGCAGCTGAAGAAGCCCGCCAACAGGCAGAGGAGCAGCAACGATGGGCGGAAGAGGCTGCTCGCCAGGCGCAAGAAGCTGCTGAACGAGCGGCTCGCGAGTTGGAGGAACAGAGGCAAAGGGAGTGCGAGGCGCAGCTCGCTGCGGAGAGGGCTGCCTGGGTAGCTTGGGAGGAATCCCAGCGTATCCGTCGAGAGGTAGAGGCTGCGGCGCATGCTGCCCGCCTCGCTGAGGAACAGGCGGAGGCGTGGGCTCGCGAGGAAAACGAGCGTCAGCAGAGGATGAGGAGGGAATTGGAAGCAGAACGAGAACGCGCCAGGGTTGCTGAAGAGGCCGCGAGGCAAGCTGCCATTGTTGCCCAGGAAGAAGAAAACCGACGTCAGAGAGCCCGGGAGGAGGCGATGATGAGGGCCAGAGAGGAGCAAGCTGCCGCTGAGGAGGCGGCTCGCAAAGCAGCCGAGCAGGCTAGGAAAGCTAGAGAGGAGCGGGAGACGGTGGAGAGGCAGCTCAATGAAGGCATTCAGCCTGTAGTCATGCCCACTGCCGACGAACTGCGAGCTGCAAAGGAGAAGGTCCAGTACAAGGATGGAGTGTTCCATTTCGCCGTCGCTGGCGTCGCTGGTAGCGGTAAATCATCCTTGGTCAATGCCTTCTGCGGCATGAGCAACCAAGACTCAAATGCAGCTCTGACCGGTGTCGTTGAAACCACCTTGGAGGTTCAGCGATACTCCAACCCTAACCGTGCCGACCAATTTGCGTGGTATGACGTCCCAGGATCAGGAACGCTAAAGGTTCCCGACTGGCAGTATTTCAATTCTCAAGGGCTCTACATCTTTGACTGTGTCATCGTCCTATTCAACAATCGTTTCACGATGACGGACCAAGCCATTCTGACGAACTGCCGTCGTTTCCAAATCCCCACTTTCATCGTCCGCTCGAAGGCGGACCAGCACATTCGTAACCTCATGGGAGAGATGGGGTATGATTCCGACGACGAGGCAGAAACCAAGGAGGGGATGTATAAAACTGCTCGCGAACAGTTCATCAACGAGACACGTCGGGGTGTGAAGGGGAACTTGTTGGAGGCGCAGCTTCCAGACCAACAGGTCTACATCGTCTCACACAAGGTTCTGCTGGGGATCGTTCGGGATAAATCCCCAAAAAGGACGATCGATGAGCTCGAATTGCTAAGGGACCTTTACGACGAGGCGTATAGAAGTCGCAAGCATTCGTTCGGCCCCCCGAGTGGAGCTAACGTATCTGCTCAGAGTCATTGAAGTCTGAATCGGTACTAGGAACGTGGATTGTCATTTGTTTTACTTGCTTCCGTTTTCCGTAGTTGATTAGATGTCCTAATGAGAATTGTGTTCCGGGTCTGGCGCAAGTTTTTTTGGGGGAAGGCGGATATTCATGTCAAAATTATCCAGGTGCTTTCTTGGTTGATACGGGCCGTTGTGCGGCGAACAGACCGGCGCTGCGCTGCATGTCAGTTAATGCGCATTGCTGGCTTCTCTTCTGTGGTGAGAACTCATTTATTTCGTCTGCTGCGCAACATGTTGGCACAATTTACCAGATTGTCATGCAGGCTCTGTTCAGAGGTCAGTGTGTCTAGGCCAGACCGGGGGATCGCAGCACAAACATCATGAGTTCAATACGACGTAAAAACACAGGTCGGAAAGATTTATATCCTTGTCTTATGTACAGCTTGTTACGACGTTCGACATCTTCCTCGTCGTCTCCATCGGCATCGTATGACACGTCCATCGGGATGTTCTGGACATACTGGTCGGCTTTCGAACGAACAATGTAGGTCGGAATGTTGAAGTGCCTCGCATCAGTGACGATAATGGCGATGTCTGTCAGTGGAGTGATCGTCAAAGAGCACGATGATACATCGAAGACAAAGGGACCTTGATTGACGTGGTGTGCTAGTCGCGATATTCGAGGGTCCCACACATGGGATGCCGTACCAGATGAACAGGTTCTCAGGATTTGCATCTAGGTATGGTCATCTGAAGCTTTATCCTGGTGAGCCCCAAAGTTGCAGCACTTGCATTTCTGTTGCGCAAACCGCGGAACGCGTGAATGCGGGAAGACTTGTTGCTATCAATTCTCCTTGTATACGTTATGGGGCGTAGCAGCGGCCAGTTCTTCGGCTTCTCTCCGGGGTGCTTTCGCTGTACGGGTCTCGTCTGCCGCTTCAGGCCATCTCTTCAGTCAAGATCTTGTGGCGTGGTGTGTCACCAGCCGTCCGCACCCCCTCTATTTCTTCTCTTGAAATTGCGATCGCCATCTCCGCATCCTCAAGTGTCCTGTGTACGCGTTCCCGTGCGAAGTTCTGAACCTCCTGTGCAAGCTTTACAGCGTCCCTGGTGGTTTCCTTAGCAACCTCCTGAGCACGCCACACAGCCAGCCATCATCGCCGGTCTGTGCGTGCATCCATTCCACAGGGCGTGGCAGCAACCTCTTCCTGGCGTGCTCGAGCCTCCTCGTGGTCTAGATCGGCTGTCTGACTTCCCATTGAATGCATTCTTGGGTCTCTCTCGCTGGCTGTTCAGCGCTGGATGCATCCACGGGATTTTGGGGGCTGGGCCCCTTTTGTGACTTGTTCAGCACCTTTCTGGGGTCGTTCTGCTTGGTGAAGGTTGGGCGTGCGGGGAATGAAATTTAGAAAGGTGTGGTTGGCATGGAAGGAGAACTGCTGTGGGTGTCATGGTAGCGCGCGAACTGGCATGAGTACCCAGTGCTTCGCGTGCACTCCATTCAGAACACGAGCGTCAAGCGCTCATTGGTGTTAGCGCCAGCGGCCTCGAGGACGATGATCCGCAATCGAGACACCACCGGGTTCCTGAATCTCAAAGATTGATTGGATGGCTTGTCGATGTCGGTTTAAATGTTTCAGTGACGATAACGCATGTTGTATCGTGTTTATATAATTCTGATTTCTAATAAACTCCCCCAAATGCGAGCCACCGAGCAAAGGGAATGGATTAGCTGAAACGCTTTCCCAGCGCACTCGATCGTCCTTCGTAATGTCCTTCGCGACGTCGGCGCCCTCGTCTCCACCCAAAAAAGTTTACAAGGGTGGTAACAAAAAGGTGCCCAAATCCAAGGGTGGGAAACCACTCCATCAGTCCTATCACAAACGACAGAATAATAACTATCCTAAACACAACGAACTTCTGCCTCGTTTGAGTCTGCCTTCTTCGTCACCGTCTGGAACACTGCTTGAGAGGATTGGAGGGTCAGCAGAAGATGAGGCAGCGTCAATCCTGACGGACTTGGATCGGATCGATGGGGAACGCGTATCCCAAGGGCGGGATAGTTATTCTCACTTGCCCTTTTCTGTCACCCCGCACTTTTACACCCCAGAACCAGGAGAGGTTGAGCGATTTTTAGAGTCTGTGATTGGTTCTTCTCCTGCAAAACCGGAAATATCTGGTCCTGTGCACACGTGTTTGGTATGTCACCTCGCGCACGGACATGCCTCTTTTATTTACATTACACGCATCAAGGGGAACAAGCCGACTTTAGCACTCGAAACCCACAACCTCCCCGTGGATCATCTAAACGAAGTGGAAGACCCCTCCAGCCCTGTGTTATACTCTCCAACGCAGACCGCTGTGAACAGCTTACCGTCTGCCAACCTCACACTTGATCATTTTTACCAATCAAGTCCACCCCTGGGTGATACTATGCCCCCAGCATCTTCCTCTACAATAGAGGAATGCAAAAAATGCCTCGTTCCTGTTCTTCTCGCCTCCGCACAAGCGAGAGGCCCTGCAAAACGTCTAGACTCGGAGCAGTGCCTTCGATTGCTCTCCGACGATCAGTGCAGGGACTTCTTCCGGCAAGCGAAAGAGATGAGACTCCAACTCTCACCTCTGGTTTCACAAAAGACCCCTGTGAATCAAGGTTGGAGTGGATCTCTGAAGCGCGATAGGGTTGATGCTGTGGATGCTGTGGATGCCGTGGATGCCTGGGTCCGGAACACGCGCAGCAGGTTCAGTTCAGTGAACACTGTAGTTTCAGACGTGTCGAGGAGAGACAGTGACATCACGTTGGTTGATTTCACTGGAGCGAGATTGCCGCCCAAAGCGCCTCGTGCAATGCTGCAGGCTTCCCAGGATGCCTTGATCAACTACCATGATAACGCCGAGGACGAAGCGCCCGTGCAAGTTACTTCTCCCACGGTTGAAGACCATCCCCTGGGTTCAACGTTATTAACTGAACTCGCACACCAAGCTATTAATATGTTTCCAACGAACCAACCAGTGACAGAGATTGATACATCAAGCCTGTCTGCGGGACAATGGACTGGAGATCAGTCAGGGCATCCCAGTCAGGTGGTGTCTCCAACATACTCTGTTTCATCAAGCTCCACCGACTTTGTGTCACATCTACCAACCCAACCTGGCATATGGTTTAAACAACTAGGAAGGCGATATGCAGAGATCGCAGACGTCGACATTGAGGTAAGTGATGAGATGTTCTACATGTCCAAAGAGCGGTATGTATCGTCTTCCTGTCATCGGTCCAAGCCACCTCATCCACCATCCCTTTCCTCCCAGCCAGCCGTCCAGGTTGAGGTTGCACCTCCGCCTCTGTTCGGTTCCTCTGGATGCCACGACGAAGAACAATAGCACGGAGACACTCGCCTCGCTCCAAAATGTCAATGGTGTCATCGAGCGTGACGCGTTCCACTGGCCTAAGAAGGGCAAATTGGTCGTCCAAGTCAACCCAGAATCTGAACGGAGTAAGACCTGGCTGCCTCATACCTTGGTGAGTACCGTAACTGTCGCTGTCCTGCGGGTGTGATCCCTGCGCAATGCGTGCCATACCACGTTTATCCAACGAGCGCGTTGATCCCCTCCAGGAGTTGGACCCGCTGGACGTCACGTCATGCATGCGCCCCGGAAAGAACACGTTCCGTTTCATTCAATTGTCTGATCTATCGGAGTTTACTTTTGTGCTGGTCGCGTCGCCGCCGCCTCCTGAAGAGGAGTGGCGGAGTTGGGATTGGGCGTCCCTCGTTGGGCGTTCGCGTACAAGACCGTTTACCGACGATCCTACGAATAGCCTGTCAGAGTTTGCACGCCTTCCTGTTATTATTCGGTCGTGATGTATTCGTCGGTAGTCCACTGCCTTGGTCTAACGTACATGTTCCATTATGTATAGTGCATTCCCGCTCGTACATACCTATCAATCTAGCACTGCAACACACACCTACGAAGCTATGATGACAGACACCGGTTGTGCGGGACTTATGCTCATCCCACCGAATGATTCCCCCAGGCCATCTGCGTCGGAACTAGACTTGTGGGAGGTCCTGGGTATTTGAAGTCCAGCAGAGACGCCGCTTGGACTGACAGAATGCATTCCAGCTTCCCCGTTCCTGTTCCCATCACCCCCGTCCACATCGTCCACGTCCTCTTCTTCATCGCTCTCCTCGTCACCTTCGATCGCTACGGACGACCACTCTCTATACATTCCTTGTATATACGACCTCGAGCGTGGAAGCTTGTACGGATCAAAGGGGAAGAACGTATGCAGTTCCGCAGACACCAGCTCTTCCCCACTCACGCGCGGCAGAAGCGGCAGCGATCCCGGACTCGGGTTGTATTCTGATCGTCTGTTGACTTCGATAATGGAATGGCAATACACAAAGTCGGTCGCTTGTGCGACGCGCGCGAATTGCATCACTACATTCGGCGAGCAGACCTGACATACACGTGAGATGTGAACGAAGAAGAGACGTGATGAGTCGCTAACCTTCAAGGGGTTCAAAGGAGAGGTGATCACTCGTTGCACAACGTCCAACTCGTTCATCCACTTCTTCCTCCCCTGATACTCCTCCACCTCATTAAATCTCCCTTCGAGATCCCTCCACCGGAAGCAAAAGATGAGAAACATGGCTTGTGCAACGGCATAAAACACGCTATGATGCGCTATACCTGGGAGCTCTTGTCTTGCCTGTACGATGCTATCAAACGCGTCCAAGTGACTCTGTAAGAACGTGCACAGGACAACCACCATTCTGCGTGCACTCTCGTGATCGACGAACCGAGCACGGCTGACAAAGGAGGCGATGTAGCTCACTGCAGCGGCACGGGTCACGGTGGGTACGTCTTGGCCAAGAAGTGCCTTCTCGACAAGCAGGCCTTGAAAAAGGTCGCTGAATTCAGGATCGAGGGAAGAATACCAAAAGATGAGGAATTGGGTATATCGAGATTTGAAAGTGCGGATGATGGCCCGGTCAAATATAGCCAAGAGGGTATGGAATTGGGCAGTACGCATCGCGCGTCCAGATTCAGGGCAAGCTGGTCGAGGAGTGTCTAGTGGTGAAAACGGACTGCTTGGGTGAGTAGTGAGCGGGGAAGGTATGGTGGGTGCTTCGGTGACGTAGTGTAATCTATTGAAGTGATCGAATATCAGTTTGAGGATACAATCGAGCTTGTTGACCATCTCCTGCATGTGTCGCATGTTGGAAGGCAGATCGGGCTCCCCGCCATCTTCCGAACCGTCTTCTGACGAGACATCAGTCGATACGTCAGAATTGACGTCGTCGTCTCCAGCATCGGACTCTCCTTCATCACCTTCCTGACCAACGACGACGTCGAACGGATCAAATTCAAACAAGTCGCCATTCTCCAATGTGTCATCCTGTTCGAGTTCTTCCAACTCTACTTGAATCTCGACCTGGGGAAACACTCAGCAGGGTAATACACGGCAACTTGAAGGCCACACGCACGTCTATTTGAAGAGCGCGATCGATGATGAGCGAAAGTATTCGATCAGCCAGCACAGAGCAGTACTCCGTGACATGTAATAGGTTGCGGATGTACGTGACTTGTGTAACTTGCGATTGCCGCTTATGAGGGAAACTCCGGACGAGGAGAGGTTGCAAGGTCGAGGGAAGGGTGGGTATGAGGGCCAAGAGGTGACGAAGGAGGTGATGCAAGCGGTCATACACGACACTGCGTGTCAATGGACTCGCAGAGCTTTCTGGGCCACCTGCATTGAGGGCTTGCAATCCAGATTCTACGAATACGAGCGGGTCACGTTGGATTGGACCAGCATCGATGAGCATGACGTACGATAAGTCAGACCCTGGGTAATCTTGCTGAGGACGATGGAAAGGTATTCTGGCCTTGCACTCAGGAGCATCCCAATGAAAATAGTGTACGACTTTACGAAAGCGGTGTCCATCGTCGTCCATGGCAGGTTCACGATGGCCTCGACCAACGATGCGTGGCGCTTCTCCAACCTAGAGAGCACATGTGACAGCGCGAGGATCCATAGTCGTAGTTGGGATGATGACGTCGCACTTTCGCCTACTTTTCTTGGGTTGAATTGGTCAACGAGGTTATCAAAGTCTTTGCTTTGGCTCTGTGAGAGATCAGCCGAGGGAGGGATGTGCACACGAGGACACGAACATTAAGTTTCTCCTGCAATGCCTTGTTGATAAATGCGACAAACATGTCCCGTTTGAACTGCTCGCCCTGCCTGACGCGAGAATTCGTCGCTATCGGACGCTGTTCAAGCGACAATAAATGATCGGCATCGTGTGCGGTCGACTTGGCTGGCGGTGGCGGTTTCGCATATTTTTCGATGGTGATTTTTGGAGTCTGTTCCATGAATCTTGTCGTGGGCGTGTATGGCCCTGACTTGGGCGTGCGCTGGTTAAATTGTGAGTATGTTGAGTGGGGATCCATCTTGATCCAAGCTTTCGAGTCAAGGCAAAATCGACTCGGATGCGACGGGACAAAACAAAATTTTATCTACAGAAATAGACACACGACAAGCCCATATATAGTATTATCATGTAAATTCGCCTCGAATTCGATCCAAAGTCTCTTCATTACCAGCGTTCACAATGTCGACCTCGTCATTCTCGGCCGCGCACAAGTCCTACGTCAAGTCGCTCTACCGGCGCATGTTGAAAAATGAGCTGGACTGGGTCGTTCGCCGAGATATCTGGCGCGGAAGGGCTATGATGATCAGAGCAGAGTTTGAACGCAATCGGTAAGTTGTCCAGCGCATCCTCATCGTCTTTCCGTGCGAGCCAGCGCCTTCTAGTGACGTGCACAACCCGAGGGCATTGGGTGAGATTCTCCAGAAAGCAGAAGCCGAGTTGGCGGCCAGGCAACACCCCGACCCGTATATTTGTGAGTCCCCACCCTTTACGTGGTTCCCCTTCCCGAGGCTCACTGGCGCTGCTCCAGTCCCGACCATGCCAGGTGGTACGAAGTGGTGTGTATTACATGATTTCACGCTTTGCTCGTTCACTGAACACTTGCTATGTGTTCAGGGAGAGGCATGTTCCGGTAAGTCCCGGGGAGTTGAATGTCTTGATGACGTGCTGATATTCCTCGTTACTAGCCTACCATTGGACCCATATACGACCATCTCGCTGCTGGTCATCATTAGCTACACGCATTGTTCTAGACATAATTGAGTCGAACCACCTGTCAATCATTAGTGGACCAGGGCAAAACAACGTCTTGCCTAGGAGACAGTAACAATGCGTCTCTATTATAACCGAGTTTTGTTATTTGTGGAGATGAGTCCGCGCCGTAGTCACGTGTACCCCAAAAAGTACTGTCATTAGCCGATGTAGCGTCGATAGGTATTGATTGAATGTCCCGGATCCTCCCTCATCCACTGTCGCTGTGACGCATCCCGACGTATGAACTACTTGCGCGGTGCAGTCAGCGCCATCAGCGCGCCATACCAATACTACAAAGACATCAACCCCTCGACGCTCACCGGCGCCATCGATGTCCTCGTCATACGCAGACCGACCGACGACGGAGACGTCGTTTTCGCATGTTCTCCCTTTCATGTGCGCTTTGGTAAGTTGCAAGTACTTCATCCTGCTGAGAAGAAGGTGCGTATCCGGTCTTTGTCGTGACAGACCATGTCGTTGAATGCTCCATTCTGCTAGGTGAACGTCTCTGTCAACGGTACCCCGATTCCATTTAGCATGAAGATCGGTGATGCCGGTGAAGCATTCTTCGTCTTCGAGACAGAAGAGGACATCCCAGAAGACCTCGTCACCAGTCCAATACTCACAGCAACCAAGACGGCGCCCCAGGACGAGATCTCATCCGTCACGCTTAGTAAAACCCCAGAAGTACTACCAGCCGCCCCAAAGATCCCGGAGCCCGAGTTCCTGGACCTGGATGCAACACAATACAACCGCGTATCGGCTCTCCGTAAACGGGGTCAGTCATATTCGGCACCGCGAACACCCCCACTCGAAGTCGATTTCCCTCAGGCACCCGCAGTATCACCCCCAATTGTCCAGTACACGGATGGTGAGTTGTGTCATTACGTACTCACCAAGTCGTGGTCAATGATGTTGGATGGCCTCATGAAGATATGGCGCTCGACATTGCTGGATACCATTCCCCCGCACCCGACAAGAGCAAGTCTGTGCAGTCCGAATCGCAGATTCAAATCACATCCTCAAGTACGAATACTGACCCGCGAATGCCTTTCCCATCATCAAGGCCGAGCACGCCTTCTCATCTCCAAATGTCCTTCTCCTCCCGTCGTGCAGTCTCTCAGTCTTCTGACGACCTCGCTTCGAAACGCGATACTTTAACAGCCGAGGTGGGTGGTGCATCCCTGCTGGTGCAGCAATACTCCTGGGAATGGGGGGCATTTCCCCAACCTTCTCCGCTTCAGGCCCAGTTTGCCCCGCCAGTACTCAAGGGCAAAGGTGATGACACGCGTCCGGAAGTCGATGAGGACGAGCTCATACTAAAGCGCAGTCGCAGCGTTCCACCAGAACTGGAGGGGAGCCCGCATACCATCCGATCACCCCTGCCACCTGCCGATGACAACGACAACGAGTCACCTTTGCCACTTGTCCATCAAGAGTCTGCTGAGTACAAGGGTGAGAAGCCGTTTGGATCAAGTGGATGCATAACAACGAGGCACGACGACCAGACCAAATTCCAAGTCTGGATCGATGGTACTTCGGTCGAGTTTGAGCTCAGTCTCGTAGCCTTGCGGGACGCCTTTCACAATCGTGACGAAGCGGAATCGGCGCGCACGTTTGACCAAGGGGTTATCGACTATGCACAACTAATGGCGGACGAGAGTCTGGTCCGAGACGAACGACTCGTGATGCGATGCACTGGCGGGCGGTATATCACGCGAGAAGAACGGTCGCCGTTAATGGATATTTTACAACTATGGACATCTACGGCGAGGGAGGATCGCCTCGCTGCGTCGCCATCGCCGCCTTCATCACCTTCGTCTCCTCCACAGACGGAACAAGGATCACTCTCGTCTTCAGACGAGCATGAGGAGCCGAAACGAGCTGATTCTGAACCACCTGAGGTGTCTACACGCAAGTCCACATCGTCCAGTTGGGTAAGATGGTGGAGTCGAAGCCGAGATATTCCCGTTTCGGAACGACCAGTTTTGAGAGAGGCTGCTACCGTTCCACTGGATCAGGTTGATAGCTATGCTTATCTTTGAGCCGGGACGTACTCATGTCGTTTACAGAAGCTCACTAGGCCTGTCTATGTAACCTCCCACTTACCATCGGCATCGGTCCCAGCGACCACACCCGTAGTTAGCCGATCACCCACAATGCAACCTGTCTCCGATACCGTGACGACGAGGAAGGAGAAGAAATTTGCAAAGTCGCTGCGGTTATCGTCAGATCAACTCGTGAGTTTGGATGACATATGACCTTTCACTGCTCTCATTCTATTGGCTTGACAGAAATCCCTGAATTTGAAACCCGGCGCGAACACGATCACGTTTTCGCTCTCTACGACCGGTGCCCCGGGGTGCGCAGCACGCATATTCGTTTGGGATTCGACAGACCATGTCGTCGTCTCGGACATTGACGGAACGATAACAAAGTGCGCTCGTTTTCATCACTGTAGATCTTTGAGCGTTGGAGATTGCTTATTATCCATATAGGTCCGATGGTCTTGGACATATATTCACGATGATAGGGCGGGACTGGACGCACCTCGGTGTGGCGAAGTTGTACACCGACATTACTCGGAATGGGTACAAGATCATGTACCTCACGTCTCGTGCCATCGGTCAGGCGGACTCGACGAGGGACTACCTGAAAGGAGTGAAACAAGACGAATACCAGCTCCCCGAAGGCCCCGTCATCATGAGTCCGGACAGACTGATGGTATCCCTTCATCGGTGAGTCTTTTCATAGTAACCGTAAGTATGGATGTTCGCTGACACGAGACTGATCGCACAATAGCGAAGTCATCATGCGCAAACCCGAGGTGTTCAAGATGGCTTGCCTTCGAGATATTCAAAGGCTGTTCGGCGAAGGTCCACGGAAACCGTTTTACGCGGGCTTTGGAAACCGGATCACGGATGCACTGTCGTATCGGAGTGTCAATATACCAAGTGCACGAATATTCACGATCGACCCGAGTGGTGAGGTCAAAATGGAGCTCCTGGAGTTGGCAGGATACAAGTCTTCGTGAGTCGTCTGGTTCGACAACCGTCTTTCAAAGTTGGGCTCAACCCCGCCCACGTACCGGGTTGACATGGCACGGTGCTAATCCCTCTAGGTATATTCATATGACCGACCTTGTCGATCAAATGTTCCCTCCAATTAATCGTAAATGGGCACCTGATTATACTGATTTCAACTATTGGCGACCACCAGTGCAAGAATTCCTTCTGCCGGATTTGACCCCACCTTCCCCGGCGCTGAGCGCGCGCTCGGACACATCCTCCCAAAGTGCTCTCGCACGTCTACGCAATTTCAGTATCGTGGGAAGCAGACAGTCTATCTCCCCAAGGCCGCCTTTCCTGCCCACGGAAGCGGTCCCTGTTGGACCGGATGGCGGTGGACAACGGAGTAATCATTTGCGACAGATATCGTCGTTTGAACGGTTGGGTAGTCGGTTGGTGGCGCTCACGCAGTCGTCGTATGGTGTTGACGATGGAAGCGGGAGTGGAAGTGGAAGCTTTCCTTCGCGGTCATCGGTCTCGGCGTCCTCGACGTGTTTGGATTCTGAGGATGAGGGTGACGTCGGGGAGGACGTGGAGTTGAGGAAGCGAATGCGGCCACGGAGTACCAGTATGTCGAGCATGCCTGGGTCGTTGGATGACATGGATCTCGGGTTGGGGGATTACGAGGGGGAGGAGAATGCAGAGGGAGAAATGGGGGAGGAAGGAGGGTGCTTGTATGATGGTGAAAACGAAGAGGAGGCTGCGGAGGAGGCGTTCGACGAAGATTTCCTGGCGACGGGTGAGATGCAGAAAGTGCCGTTCTTGTGAAAGGTGTTGGAGTCGGGGGTGTCAAGTTTTCGTCCGGTCAACCCAACGAGCGACATGGGTGGATGGCCCAGTGGTGCCGGGAGCAGACATTCATAGAATACAACGATCGGACACGCCACGCACGAAGAACTACGTACTACTCAGCAGCATTGTGTACACTACTTGTTTAGGAGTTTGGGGAGCGCCCAACTATATTCAGCGTGAGATGGAAGGAGATACTACATAGATATATGGGACTGGGCGCAGGACCCCCCAACTCGCCTCTGCCACGACCCAGCCATCCGTTGCCATCAGGGTTCTCGACAAGAAGCGTTGTGCCATCTATCCGTGGTCTCTAGACCGCCTCCAGCAACAGCTGCAACGGATGCGAAATCTAACGAGTGAGGAAACGTTGTAACCCTACCGACCCCATAGCTTGCCACTAGTACTCGCTTCTTGGGCGATAAGCTGTAATCCACCGGAATGGGTGCCGGACTAGCTGTTATGCTGTGACCGCCAGCTAGCCTAGAGTGTGATCCCGATTGCCAGGGTAATGTTCTGCCAGCATTGCATATACAGGATGGATGGCGGTACTTGGCTTTTTCTAAAGACGGCGAGAATCAAGCTGTGTGGTAGTATGAACCAGGGTGCCCTGATTGGATTTGACTATGGGGGCAAGTTACCTAATAATATTCGTGGCTGGTCAATTCGGTATTTTTCATTCATGACCAGATTTGGTGCTTTGGATACGAAACAAATCACACTATTGTTGGATCTTCTAGAAACAAGTCCCACTGCTCGCTCTCCACGTTCGGCGACATCCTTCAACGGTGTAGCAGAGTACTCGTTCTCCACCACGGCCTTCGCATCGCCCCGAGGGAATATAAAAGAGCTTATCAGCCTCGTCAGAGCGTCTATCGCCACTTATCATCACTCCATCTTTCTCTATCTCAATCCATCGCACGTTCGGTTTGCCACCCTGCAGACATGTACACCCCTCATGTTGACATTTCTAGCCTGTCCAACAGCTCTCTGACGTTCTTGCCTGCATTCCTGTTCGACAAGCCGACTCGCCTTTCACTCGACATGTCTGGTGCAGCTGGTTTGTTGGGAGGGGATGATGCCGTATCCGCTATGGTTGCAGTTCACGTCTGCGGGGGGAGACGTTGGCTGGGTTGGTACAACACCCCTGGATCCTTTCAAATAGCCAAGCGATTCCGCTCGTTCGCCAAGTCCGCATCCTTCTGTGACATCTTCCGTGGCAACTTCTCCCCAAAGTACCTCCCCAAGAGTGTTCACACGGATCCCACGGCGTTGGTCGAACTGGACATCTGCAAGGGACCCAAGTTTATGGCTGCACATTCAGGCAGTGTCATCGAGGAGACGAGCTATCTGGCCGCGCTCTTCATGAAGGAATGTGCTGCTTGGAATTCGGAGGGGAAAGTGGTCCCAGGGAGGAGGACGCAGCCCATCGGAATCACCATCGCTGAGCTCGGTGAGGCCCCTGCCTCCGAGATGCGCCCCGCGCACAGCGGTGCCTCCACCCTCCTCTTCGCCAGCGTTCCTATTGTTACCAGCGTTGGCACATGTATGCTTTGCGCTGTTTACGAGGATTGGCACGCATCCTTGTTGATCCTCGTGGGCATCATCGCGAGCGGTGTATCTTGCCTCGTTCTCGGTTCGGCTGACTTTGTGTTCACACATCCCGAGCCTGCCAAAGGATCGCCTGCCGGTGACGGAATCCTTGGCTCAGACAGGGATATTGTCCTGTTGAAAGGCACAGAAAGCGCGGTGAATTCCATCACCCGTGGCACGTTCTCCCTTCGATTCTCGAGTGAGGCCCATTACAGCCTCATTCGGTGGTGCTCGCTCCTGTTCTTCGTCCAATGTGTCACCCAGCTCCTCCTTATCCCCCAAGCGTCGTTGTTCGGTCAAATCGTGTTCCTTGCCTCGCTCGGTGTCTCTGCACTGTACAACAACTGGCTTTCTTCGTTGGATAAAGAGAACATGCTCCAGAAACTCTTGGTCGAGAGGGTGCTCGAGCACCCTCCATTGACCAAGTATACGTTGGGCACGCGCACCACCGCAGTGGTGTTCGCACTTCTGGCGCTGCAGCCGCAAGACCCCACCAGACTCCTCAATGAGTTACTCCCCAACGATACCAAGGTTTGGAAGACATGGAAGGCGATCATCTTGGAGCGGCTACGTCACCCCGATGACCAGTCCTTGTTCGACAGCAAAGCCGGGCTTGTGGACGGCTTTACGCAGAAGGAGCAGGATTTGTTGGAGCTGCTGTACGAAGACGCACGGGCGGCGTATAATGGTTATAGGGAGCATCTCAGAGCGTGACCGTCTACTGCCCTATTTTTCCTTGCCTCCATTTTTTCTTCTTAGCTATATCTACATGCGATCATTTATGCAGCCTCTTTTATTCAGTGATCTACCCGACCAATGCGGGCGGGTCTTTCTCGTGTATCGTAGCCATGTACGACCTATCTTGGATCTTGGAGGCCACTTTGGCAAGGAAAAAACGTGTCTCGGAAATCTGCACGAGTGATCTCGACCAACCCTCTGCCCTAATGAATCGATCACGGTGCACGTTCGGCAGTCCCGCCATCGGATGATTGACATGCAAAAAAAAAAAAGGGGGGGGGCAGAATCGATCGATCATGCTCGCTATTTGTACGCCTCGATGGGGTTTCAAGCGCAACATAACTGTGACGGGTTCGTTGGATCCTAGAGGGGCCCAGGAAGCCGAGCGAAGCTTCGAGAATCGAAGACGTTGCCAGCGAAGCGGCTCGAGCGGAGCTTGGAGCCACACGATGCGGTTGAGGAAGTTTCAAATGCGGACGAAAGAGTATCGTGGGCTGTCCGCGCTGAACAAGGCGCCGGGGGCGTCGCGTTAAACAAATGAAAAAAAAAAACGGAGCTTCCCCAAAAGGCCACTGAGACGGACGTTGATCAGAAACCAAGTAGAGTGCTGAGAGTAACGACGTAATGGGTTTTTTTTCGGACAGCGAGGTCTCCAAAAAGCCTTGCATCAGCCATGCTCGCTGAGTTGTACCTGAGATATTTACGAGGGTATGTTCAAAGGTATTCTTTGCGGGCCTTACGTGTCTCATCCCTTCTCCAAGATCCGTTGTCCTGTCAGAATTGCGCTCCCTGTGTATTGATGTGACACTGAGCGGCGAACAAGGAGTCCAGGACGATGCATGGGTTATTAGTCCTGCTCGCGGGGGTGCCTAGTAAGACTACATAGTTGCTGTGCGAGCGGTACTACATAGTACAAAAAGTGGCACTCCAGGTCGCAATTAATCACCCCACCCGACAAAGGCCTACGCGGCATCAGTTCGTGTGCAGATCGAGCACGTGTACAAACGATTTCCTTTTATATATACTGCTCCCGAATGTTCCTTTTGTAGCCATACACTTTTTCAATAATCGAGAAACACGATTAATATTGTACAACAACCGTTCCTGTTCCAACCGTTCCTTGATGTGACTCCGGCCGCACCCTAGTTATTTACGTTAATCGATATTTTGGGTGAACCTACCGCCATTAGCTAGGTACCGTGCGAGTTGATGTACTTGGGGGCAGTATTTCCAAACCAAGTAACGTGATTTGTCGATGACCACACTGGCCAGAATTTCCACATCAGACACCAACGTCCAAGTCCATCGAGGATCAAGGACGATCAGTGCCAACAATCAAGCACGCGTCCGCGGCGCGTAGTTTTGGTATGAGACGTGGGCTAAGCTTGCTGTTGTGACGATAAGACCCGTTTTTCCAAACGCCATTCAGAAACACGATTCTTATCTTGTGTTATTTTACTTTGCGAAATGACCACCGTGATGGCGTTGATGACGCCTGGTAGTTCCACTGAAATAGACGCGTTGCAATACGCGAGAATTGTGAACAAAATCGTGCGTTGGTGACTTGTTGTACGCGACCCGTCCTTCAACCCTAACTTGATCGTACCGCTCGGGTATGCTATCCTATTTTGTTTAGGAATCGGTGTACTGACACGTATGTAGGACGTTCAAGGTAGAGGGGAATGGCAAGACATGCGCAACGCTTGGTGTAATCAGGGGCTTTAGTGAGGACTAGATCGGGAATCTCGTGCATGACTTTGTACGGGGATTGTGTGGTGCATTGCTAGGTGTGTCCTTTCGCGCCGTCATAATGCAATGTCATGTTGATGCGAGGGCGCTCAAGGGCACGCATATCTCACGATGATCGGTATTCTGCACCGTGACATCAGTGAGAACAACATCGTTCTTGGTCTTCGTCCGGAAGACGAGCGAGAATATCTGATTGACCTCCACATGGTCATCCTGCACGATGTCGTGGTCTATTTCAAGATGTACTTTTCACCTCCCCACGTAGATCGAACATAAATACACGACAAGCTTAAACGGTGTAAAAGTTGTCCTCTCGACCCGTAATCAATTCCTCAGAGTCTCTTCCGACCGAGAACCCCGCCTTGAGTAGGCTTGGTGCAACAGGTCGCTGAGCAACACCACCTCATCAATCGCCCTCTTCGGGGTTTTATTGAGCACGATGCTCAACAACGTGCTGTTGGAGACGATGTATACGCGTTGGTCAGGGAGGCTTGCGTCTTCCAAGTTAGCTTGAACATTTTGCCTCGTCTTCTCGATGAATTTCTTGCGTGCGGCCTTGTACAAACGTTCAGCGTCTTCGTTGTCGTCTCCCTCGCTGTCGTACCCCATCTCCATCATGGTGTTCCGGATGTGCTGATCAGCTTTCGATCGAACAATGTATGTGGGAATATTGAAACGTCTCGCATTGACGAGGATGGCGATATCCGTCTTGGTGAAGCGATTGTCGAAGAGAACAAGGATACAGTCAAAGACGTAGAGGCCTTGATCGTTGAAGTATTGCCAGTCACGACATTTGAGGGTACCTGCACCGGGGATGTCGTACCAGACGAACGGGTTCTCGGGATTAGCGTCTGGGTATCGTGTCATCTGGAGCGTCGTCTCCGTGACTCCTACAGCTGCAGCACCCGTGTCTCGGCTGCGCAAACCACGAAAGGCGTTAACGAGCGAAGACTTGCCACTACCAGCTATGCCGGCGACAGCGAAATGGAAACAATCTTCCTTGTACTGGATGTATCGTTTGGCGGCGGCAAGTTCTTCTGGAGAGGGCGTCACGACGGGCTGTATGCCCTCCTTCAAGTGCCTTTCTGCCTCCTCCTTTGCCTCTATCGCTTTCTTGGTTTCCTCCGCAGCTGCGCGCGTCACTTCCTCAGCCAGAGCCTTGCCAGCCTCTGCCTCGCGGCGTTGCTCATCCGCAGCCTTTTGCGCTCTCTCCGCCTCTTCCTTCGCAGCCGCCATCTCCCTCTCTGCATCCTCATGCATCCTCCGGGAGCGTTCGCGTTCCTCCCGAGCAAGCCTTGCAGCCTCCTCTTTGGCAGCTCTGGAAGCCTCTTCAACGAGCCTCTCGGCGCGCTTCACGGCATTTACAGCCTCTTCTAGCTCTGCCATCATCCGTGCCGTCTCTTCCACAGCCCGCGCGGCTGCCTGGTCAGCCTCTTCCTGGCGCGCGCGGGCTCGCTCGCGGTCCTGATCGGCTTGCCGTTGAATTTGTTGTACGAGTTCTTGGGCTTCTCTGGCAGCCTGTTCGGCTTGTCTCAGGGCTTGTCCCGCTTGGTGGCGAGCTTGGATGTCAGCAAGAGTGCGGTTTCCTCCGCCCGGACGAGGCAAAATACGAGTGAAAACGAGCGTAGCGAGGCCAACCATGGGTCCAATCACTGGTAGCACGGGTGCTAGAACGTTCCCCATGATGAAAGTCTTTTGAAATCGTCTGAGGAAAAGGGTGAGAGGTAGAAAAGCAGCCTGTTTCAGCAACCGGGATTAGCTGTGGACGGGTGACAGAGGAGACGACGGGAATAGGGAAACGGCATATATGTAACACCCGCGTTACACTGGGACGTGGTACGACGAGCGTTTGAGCCTTAGCAGAAGTCACCCTGAACCCAAGTCACGGTGAATGCCTGGAGGCTCAATCTACGAACTTTAACACTTTAATCGGAATTGCGCGAGGAAAGAAGTTTACCTCGTGTCCTAGACCTCCGGGGGTATTTGAGTCATGGGTTACTCAAAGATCCCAGTCATGCAGGCAGCACGTTACCTTGAGACACAGATCCACTGACATTCATGTGTCGAATCCGATCCAGGCCTAGGGGATGATACACAAAAATTTGATGGGAATGAATCTGCGGGACATGTTTTAGTGATTGTGACTGACGAAGTGCCAGTGGCGTGTTTGACGAAGCTGCGGTGATTTAACGAAGGCGTGATTCCCTCGAGGACAACAAAGTGATCTGCGCTGACCCAATTTGGCGAAAGCAGCCCAGCTGGCTGTTTTAATGTCCGTGCCTCCGACCCTCTTGATCAGTTTGTGAATGTGAGCCCCGGCTGTCGGTGACGGCGCAAGGTCGAAGGGTCGCACTGGTACATGGATGATTTAGGGACATTGAAACAAGTTGCGTCTCCGAGTCGCGCTGATCGTCAGTATCGTACCGGGTCTCAGCGCAATTAATCTATCGCAGTTCCTACCACCCACACCAACACAGCTCGAACGTGACTACATATCGAGAACAAGCATCATGGAAAAAAACGTCACCCCTTCGACCCAGAACATCATAATCTTATTAGGCCGCGCGACTAGCCTTCCTCCTTGCGTGGGCCTCGTTGAGCAAGTCGTTGAGCAATAACACCTCATCAATCACCCTCTTCGGGGTTTTGTTCATCATGATGCTCAACAACGTGCTGTTGGAGACGATGTATACGCGCTGGTCAGAGAGGTTTGCGTCTTCCAAGTTAGCTTGAACATTTTGCCTCGTCTTCTCGATGAATTTCTTGCGTGCGGCTTTGTACAAACGTTCAGCGTCTTCGTTGTCGTCTCCCTCGCTGTCGTACCCCATCTCCATCATGGTGTTCCGGATGTGCTGATCAGCTTTCGATCGAACAATGTATGTGGGAATATTGAAACGTCTCGCATTGACGAGGATGGCGATATCCGTCATGGTGAAGCGATTGTCGAAGAGGACGATGATACAGTCAAAGACGTAGAGGCCTTGATCGTTGAAGTATTGCCAGTCACGACATTTGAGGGTACCTGCACCGGGGATGTCGTACCAGACGAACGGGTTCTCGGGATTAGCGTCTGGGTATCGTGTCATCTGGAGCGTCGTCTCCGTGACTCCTACAGCTGCAGCACCCATGTCTCGGCTGCGCAAACCACGAAAGGCGTTAACGAGCGAAGACTTGCCACCACCAGAGATGCCAGCGACAGCAAAGTGAAAACAATCCTCCCTGTACTGGATGCGCTTCTTGGCGGCGGCGAGTTCTGCAGGGGAAGGGGTTACGACGGGCTGGATACCCTCCTTCAAACGCCTTTCAGCTTCTTCCTTGGCTTCCATCGCTTTTCGGGTCTCTTCAGCAGCTGCGCGCGCCGCCTGCTCAGCCAGAGCCTTGCCGGCCTCGGCCTCGCGGCGCTGTTCATCCGCGACCTGTTGCGCTCTCTCCGCCTCTTTCCTCGCAGCTGCCATCTCCCTCTCCGCATCCTCACGTATCCTCCGGGAGCGTTCGCGTTCCTCCCGAGCCTCCTGAGCAAGCTTTGCAGCCTCCTCCTTGACAGCTTTGGAAGCCTCCCCGGCGAGCTCCTCGGCGCGCTTCGATGCCTTTGCAGCCTCTTCCATCTGCACCTTCATTCTCGCCGTCTCCTCAACAGCCCGCGCAGCAGCACTATCAGCTTCCCCCTGGCGAGCGCGAGCACGCTCGGACTCATTTTCGGCTTCCCGCTTAATCCGATCAACGAGAGCTTGGGCATCTTTGGCGTTCTGTTCCGCCTGTTGCTGTGCCCGTTCAGCGTTCTGACGAGCCGTGATTTCGACGACAGTAGGGTTTTCCCCCTCAGGACGGATGCCCAGCCACCTTGATATAGTCTTGCCCATAATGCAGTCGTTGAATAGGTCGAAAGTGATCTAAAGATGAGTGGGAGGGTGGTGGTGCGATAGGGTAGTGTTGTTGTTGAGACCGTCGAGAGGATGCAAACAGGGTATTTAATATTTCGTGTGGCCGGACCCTGTGACAAGGAAGCGTGGTGTGGATTTGTCGATAAGCGCAAGCAGCAGGCACCCTGAACCCAACGACATCCTTGCGGCTTAATCCACGAATTTGGACATCATCACTGCTTCGAAAAAGAAACAAGAAAAAAGGGGGGGTTTACCTCGTGGGCTTGCCTTGTGTCTAGATCTGGGGGACTTGGAATGTGGATGTGCTCAAAGAGCGCGTAGATACGGACGACACTTCGCTGAGTCAGAGCGGATCGATCCGCTTGAACCAAACACTATAGGTTCAGCCAAATTTCGACCCAGTGATTACACTGATTTGAATTTTGATGGGTATAAATGAAAAAGGCATTTGTTCGGCGTTTTTAATTTTGATTGTGACTGACAAAGGGTGATTTTTAGTGGAGCTGCGGGGAACAGAAGGCGTAACCTGCCTCGAGGCCGTTGGAGAGCGATCTATGCTTATGGAAAGGGCGAAAACCTGGCTCCCAATTTTTGTGAAGGAGTGTGTTAGATATACGATCATCAGCCTTTTGTCGTCTTCGCAACCCATCGCCAGTCAGAACACGGCTGTGTTCGCGTTTGCATCCGCAAATGTTGACGAACTATAGCGCTGGGACACCAATGAATAATAGAGGACGTGGCACGCTGAATGGTGGCTCGAATATTTGTTTTTACATATGCATGTGCCTCGCCTCGTCTTCCGAGCTCGATGTATTATGTATCTCCCAATGCTGTACAATGTACTAAGCATTGTCTCGAGGGTGAGGGAGCTTCTTCTCTGCACGTACAGTTTCGTTCTGTGCTGCAAAGATGCTCAGGACTTGCGCAGAACTTTGGTAGAAACTAACACGTTGTCACCTGTCTCGGGGGCTACGACAGCGTATACGATGCAACCAAGGGCTCGCGCCGGCACCTAGAAATAGGTGAGCGTCACGACCATGTGTCGCGGAGGCATGCGCTTGTTCCCTCGACGGTCCGAGGTGGCCTAATGCCAATGTTGGTTTTTGCGTGAGTAGATACCAGCTTGGGCCTTTGCCACCGTTACCCACCTGGCACCAATGGCTGGTACCACACCACGTTCAGTGGTCGAACAGCACTCATCGCACATCTGCACCCGACGTATCGCGCATCGTTCAGCAATATTCAACGTTCGTCTGATGTGTCCTGTCCGCACGACCAGCATGGATGGAGAAGTTGCATGGAGGCAGGCATCAGCGGAGATACAGCGACTGCACGATGGACCTTTCCCAAATCGCATGTGCGAAGCAGCTCGGTAAGCTCCTCTGTGCCAAGGACCGGATGGATGGACGATTCGCCCGAGATACCAGCCGAGGGTCTCCCCAAGGTGCCAAGACCGACACACGGAGCAATGGGAGAGATCGTACCCCTTTCTTCCTTGTTTTCTCCGGGCACTCGAAACATTCCCATGATCTGGAACTCGTGGCATTGACCACAGTCGACGACGAGCACGCCTTGCCATCGACGATTGGAACGTACTACTACTTTCATGTCACAGTCGATCGATGCAGCATCACAGAGGGGACCGATAATCACAGAGGGTGCGGGTAGTAAACAAGTCGACATGGGGAAAAGGACGCGCGTCGTGGATGAGGCCATACTCGATCAAAGTTCGATAGGTCCCTGCACTTGCGGTTCTCCATGTGAGTTCCTTGACGCGTGCACAGCCAATGAAAAACACGCACAGTACTCGGGCCCTTTTCAAGACGCGGTCCATTGTCAACGCGCATACTTCAAGTTCAAGCCACCGAGGCCCAGGTCCCAGGTTGGACCAGAGTCACAGCCTTGAAAGTGAATGACATTCGATTACACTCGACCCCAAAGAGGGTAGACGAGTCGAAAGAAAGATTCTGGAGGGTTTGGAGAGACCATGGGTGGGTTGAAAGCAAAATAAAATGTTGATCCCTGAATCGCAAGTAGTCTCGAACAAAACAAGAACTTGATTGCGTTGTGGAATAAAATACAAGAGCTTGTCTGGACAATCCAACTACTCATCGGTAGTGGCAGGAGAAGACTTGATCTGTCCATTGTGATGGAAGAAGAGAAGAGATCGTCACGTAAAATTGGGTTGGGCCTTTGCGTGGTCTGCGAAAAGTTTCAAGTCCATTAAGTGTTTCATCACACATGAACACGGCAGTACCAGCCTGGATGCTCATGGTATACACATCGTACTGTTGCAATATTCAAGAAGGGAGAGAATGAGAAAAGAAACAAGCACCAGAAAAAAAGGTCAACATCCATCCTGTCCAATCCAAGCACCAGCAACCACCTCGTACGACGACCAGATGCTCCATCTCGCTAAGCCGCACTCCCTTCCTCGCTGTCAACCTGCATCTTTTGTCGTTCCTCTGGATCTAACCAGCTGTCCTCGACCGTCGCCTTCACCCTCCGAACATACTCCTTCATATTTTCTCTGTACAATTGGGCAGCTTCTGCGTTCGCAGGGCTGTTTGGATTCGGATCATGTAGCAGACTCTGGATAGACGTGAGGATCGCGGCGACATCGTACGTAGGCGACCATCGGTTTTGGAGAATGTCGAGGCAGAGCTCGCCATTGGCATACACGTTTGGATGGAACATACGAGAAAGGAACTTGACGGTAGGTGGTTTGTTGGG
>JBBPSI010000093.1:0-94109 GCA_038093515.1 Butyriboletus loyo
GACGACGACGGGAGTGGAAAAAAGGTTCTTATGGTCGTTGGGACTTTTCACGAACCGCCATACCGTGTGCTTGGCGTCAAGTTTTCGATCGCGTTGACGATGTGGCTGGAGGAGGGAAAGATCAAGGTGCGTTTGTGTGATGATCGTCGAGAGTGGCTTCGTTGACGGGCGAGGGAATGGGTCTGTAGCCAAATCATGTCGAGGTGTTGCGGGGAGGGTTGAACGGTATCGCGGGTGGACTGAAGCGATTGGCGCGTGGCGTCAGTGCGACAAAGTTGGTCGTTCGTCCTCCCGAGACCACCGGCTGGTGAGATCGAGCAGACGAAGCATTTCGAGGTTCTACGGCATTATGGTCGCAAGTGTGTGTGTGTACGATAGTTGAACATACAGAGAAAGCCAGTACAAAAGCCGGACTTGGGCACGGGGCCGAAGCGCGAATAGATGAACGATACCCCTACATTTTCAGATCAAACTGACCCTCGTCCGAACCAAACCGCCTCTCCAATTCCTCATTCCAGCACTGCGATGATGTGCCCAGTCGCCTTGCATCCGCGCGAACGCGTCCTGAATATGTTCAGGCCGCAACGCCATCCGTGCTTCGGGAGGTGGAAGGAACAGCAAGCTGGTTGGTAATGGTGCATCCTCTGCATCGTCATCTTCGTCATCCCCACCGTCTCTTCGTGCACGCTTCCCCCCGTCCATGCCCATGCTGGCGACTTTCCGTTTTCCGACAGGGGAAGAAGACGACGGGGTGTAATCGTCCAGTAAATAAGATTCCTCGAGCGATTTTTTGACGTCGAGACCTGCCAAGGTGAGAGAGCGAACCATCTCGAACGCAAGGAAGCCAACAATGTCGACCGTGTCGTCGTTGGCTTTCAAATCCAGATGTGGAGGAAGGTTCAAGAAATCTCGAAATCGTTTCGCTGTACGGAGTACTCAGCAAAAAAAGGACAATTCCCCCGTGGTGTGAATGAGAGGGGAACATGGACCGTACCTTTGCGATAAGTAAAACTCGCTTGTCGACAGTCGGAATAATGTTGGTATTCTTCGCGCGTCATTTGTCGCGTTGCGTCGTCCGCTTCTTTCAATCGCTGGATCGACGCTTCGTGCGCCTCGATATCGTCCTCGTCTTCTTCGTCGTCGGATTGGTGGCCCGATTGTCGGAGGACTTCAGAGTAGATGGTCGAGATTTCCCAAGGGAGCTTGATGGTGATCTTTTGCGCTTTGGCTGTCAGTTTGTCTAGCGACAGAAACGCGTGTCAGGAAAGAACGAAAGCAAAGGCGAGCATGTACCGTCGGCACCGTCCTCCAAGGTTTCGACTTCGACGCCTGCACCACCTTCGCCACCATTGTCCTTGGCGTGCTTGCGGACGTCTTTCCACGAGAGGTATGTACGGAGCCGATTGACTTTGCCTCTGTCGTGTCGGATGAGAAAGATGAGGTCTTCGGCCGTGAGGTAGCGGGCTCCTCGACGATTAGCGAGTGCGCGGGCCTGAAGGATCTGAGAGCCAAAGTAAGCAGCGCGGGACAGACGGTCACGGTTTTCTTACGAGTTCGATGAGCTGACTGCGAACAATGTCCTCGACGAGATTGACGGTTTCGTGATTCGGATCCTGAATTTCCCCAAAGACGAACATCTAAGATCAAGCGACCGTTCAGGTTGGGTTGAGCGTTTCGCGTGGGGAACGTTGTTCGTACCATCTGGGAGATCTCTTGTGTATACTTGTAGTCTCGTTGTCCATCGGGGCGTTTTGTGGGCTGGCTTGGGGGGACGGGTGCGGTGACGGCGGGTGTGGCTGTAGGAACGACGGGGGTGGACGGGACGGAGTTGGATGGGGCTGGTTGTGTTGGATGGATGGGTGTTGGTTGTTCAGGACGGGGTTTGTAGTAATCCATGGTCTGAGTCGATCTCGTCGAAGCCCACGGCTGAACGTGCGTGTGCGTGGCCAAGTAGCGCCGTGAATGCACTCAGAAAACAACCGACCGGGTTGAGGTCCACACACGACATTGATACATTTATCAACCATAGAGTCCTTCGTCCACGATGGCATCACTCCACACTCCCCTCGAGTTCCCACTCTCTCCAGAGACCCTCGCCGCGATCAACGATCACCTCCGCCCCCTCGATCCGCCTCAAATCCTCCAATGGGCCCTCACCCACCTCCCCCATCTATACCAGACCACCGCATTCGGTCTCACGGGCCTCGTCGCCATCGACATGCTGTCCAAAATCGCACCCACGCCCGCTGACCGCCCACCCCTCATCTTCATCGACACGCTCCATCACTTTCCCGAGACATACGACCTCGTGGCAGAGGTCGAGAAGCGATACGGAGTCAGCGTGAACGTCTTCAAACCCGAGGGATGCACGAGCGTGGCGGATTTCGAGATCAAGTGGGGAGAGCGGTCTTGGGAGCGGGACGAGGAAACGTATGATTTCGCCGTCAAGGTCAGTCATCGTGCCTCTTGTCCCGGCCCTCTCCCATTTCCAATGCATGCCCATGGCAGGTCGAGCCCGCCCAGCGTGCTTATCAGGAATTGAACGTCCGCGCGGTCATCACTGGTCGACGTGCATCCCAAGGTGCCGATCGTGCGTCTCTCGACCCGCTCGAGGTCGATACCACCGGTCTCCTCAAGCTCAATCCTCTCTTTGCGTGGAAGTTTGCCCAAGTGGAGGAATACATCAAAGCAAACAATGTCCGACGTAACAAACTACTCGATCAGGGGTACAAGAGCATTGGCGATTGGCACAGTACAGCCAAGAGTGGGGAGGGAGATGCGGGGGAACGTGCGGGACGATGGGGAGGTAGAGAAGAAAAGACGGAATGTGGACTACACAAGGATTACTTTGCAATGAAAGCAAAAGCAAAGGTGCGGTCGTCGTATCTCGTATCTTGAATTCACGGGTGGCTGATCTGGGATTCTAGGCTGCCGAGGCATGGGGTGCGAATGGCCCAGCCCCCACTACGGCATAGACAGGATCGATGGTTCGTTCGTTATACTTGACTTTGTGTTGCTCGCCACAAGCCGCGATTCGTTCGTTACCCCCAAATCGACGAAATGACACGGAATGCCGTTCGTGACGTGAATTCGTCGACGCTACTAATTCCACTTTTCATGATCTGAGGGTACATTCCCTTGACGATCGCTTGTGGATATTACGAGCTGGTGCGAGAGCCGATGTCACCTACCTTTCAGAGTCATATTTGAACTGGCTCACTCGCAAGTCGTGGTTTCATGTAGGTGCGTGCTGTGCGGCAAGGAGCCTGTATCGACGTTCCAGTAAGTACATGCAATTTCGTATCCCACTTTATCGTGACGCCAACTTCTGACTGGTAGCATCTACAAACGTAGCTGACCCAAAAGCTCAAACTAGTCTCTGTTTGGCTAGTCCATCTATAGATCGTCCAATCAGAACTCTCAAATGACTGCAGTAGAGTAGTCAAGCGATAACGTTACATGGCGCCTCTGCAGATGTAGATGATACGCCGTGATTAGATGACGGGATTTCCCAGCATCGAAGCCGCAGACGATCCCAGCCATGCGTAGACGTGAGAGGAGATCATGGCAGGATGCGAGGGTCAGCGGAATGACAACAAGTCTGAGAAAGCCGCGGGGGATAACCTCGTGGTCCTGGTCAGAACTGCTGTCACAAGATCTTCGGCGGTGTGGAGAACCTTACGAGAATGAGCTTTTCTGTCTGGTACGATCGTGTGCAGGGTACATGGGTGGGACAGCACGATGTGATCGTGGGTATTGCAGGGCATGGGGACATGCTGCAGTAGTCGCTGCTCCCTCGTCCACGTTTGAGCTGGAGCTAATCGATATGAGATCCCCGCCCACCCACCAAGTTACCCGAGGGCGTAATCTTTTGGAGGCAAGTCACGCCTTTTGGGATATGTGAGAGAGTTTGTTCTAGGGATGCTTCTCAGGTGAGAACGCTGGTACATATGGATTCTGTCTGGAGGCCTCTTCGCCGGTGAAAAGCGTGGCAATGGCCCTGAAACCCGCTGAAAGCAAACGACCGTGATCTTCCACCGTTCCCGCGCTGATACGAACAGTCTGAGTCCGAATCGGCGACAGAATGGGGCAGGGATGGGCATGTACCGCAGCGTACTAGCCGTGCCAACGAAGTACGTCCTCGCCGTCTCCGTCCAAACCTGCACAAAACTCATATCCACCCGATTCCGCTCTCGTCCCTTCACTCGCCCCCCTCCTTGTCCGATCTGGAATATCGTATCCCACTGGTTCCACGACCCAAACACCGACATGACTTGCAGCCCACCCCCCCTCTCTCCTACCTTCACCGGCGAGGATCCCTTTCCGCCCCTCCCGCCCGTTCACGACAACGACATCCGGACAAAGGTCTTTACCCACCGCAGTTTCTACGCTCGCCCCAACCATGTCTTTGAAGACCATCCCGACGATCCCAGTCCCGACAATGAAAAGTGAGTTCTACTAGTATTGGCACATGTCTCGGGAAGGGAAGCTAAACGACCACGTCGCAGATTCGAACATCTAGGCGACGCCGTCCTGGGGATTATCGTGACCGGTCTCCTCCTGGAAATGTACCCTTACCTGCGTGTCGGTCCTTCCACAGTCTGTGCCATTTTTCCGGACAAGGCATCGCTCGCCCTCCTTATCCATCCTTTGCTATGTAGAAAATCCGTGCCCTTATCGTTGGCAATACCGCGCTAGCGGCCATTTCGCGCAGATACGACTTGCCAGCACAGCTCAGGTTGCATCCCGCTCAAGCGATCACTCTAAGGGCCAGTGTCAACATACAAGGCAAGTCCACACTTTAACACCCGCTACCTCACCCCTCTTACATGTCCTCCACAGCCGACGTCTTCGAAGTCAGTCTTGTACAGATCGCTCGTCGGCACCTTTACTTACTGACAACAACAACTCTCTCCCCCTCATCGATAGTCTTACGTGGGGGGGCTGTATCTCGATAGTGGTCTCACCGCAGTCGAACAGTGGCTCAGGGCGTTGCTCAAACCCTATGCCACCGAAGCATACATTCGCGTTCGGACACAACACGGTCTTCCTCCACTTCCGGCGCCCCTTGCGCCAAGCACGAGCGTCTCCTCCGCCTCCTCTGGATCCTTATCGAGTTCCGACATGACCTCGTCGACACCGGCATCGAAAGGATCCAAAAAAAGTGCAGGCGAATGGTTGACGCCGGCGTACCGGAACTCACACCATCACCCGCACGCGTCGGGCACGCCCACGACAACGGGCCACCTGGCCTTGTTCAACCAGCAGCTTCAGAAAGCGAGGCGCGAGATCGAGTGGGTGTATGACGATGGCGTGGCCAAGGGAACGATCACCACCCCTATCTGGGGCGTCCGCGCCGAAGTCGATGGCGAGGTCTTTGGCCAGGGAAAAGGCGGCACCAAGAAAGCAGCGCGGAACGAAGCTGCCAAGGAGGGCCTCATTCGGCTGGGTATTGTCGTATGAATAGACGGTCCAGGGTTTGGAGTGCCTGAATGTCCAGGTGAGTTGCACGTGCGATGCATACATCGAGCTGACATGATGCATCGTGTGTGTGTAGGTTGAAAATTGCCTTGTGCATGATTTCTCCAGACCCCCGCTGGTGGGGGGTTCGCAATGCATCAGTACCCTCCTCCTGCGTCGGTGTGCAGAAGTGGTGCATGGGTTGTGTCATGTTTTCGGTGTTCGTTCTCGTCTCTCAGATATCCATCCCATTACGCGCGTTCCGAACCGCGCTCTCATTGCCTTTCTCATCCAACATGTATGCTTTACGGATGCTTTTCTGACAAGACGGAACTAGATTAGTTGTATACATGCAAGGTCCTGGATACATACTACCCGTGTCCGGATATTTTTCAGACATTTTTCTTTTCTTCTCCCTGTCTATCACCCCTGATTCCAACCATGCACATTGCGTCTAGTTGATATTCAACGAAGAAAGGATATGATATGCGTTTGACCTATCCCAGCGCGACGAGTCCGTCCCTTGAGTAAAGAATATGATTCATCACGACACGACCGCGCAACGCTATCGCCGTTCCTCGGTCGAACCTCGTAGACACACCCGTCCGAGGTCATCCATCGGGGGTGCACCCCACACGAGGGTCTTCCGCATCGGGTCCAACACATGCGGGAAGGCGCGATCGAGAATGGGTGCGAGTACACCCCGAGGACGAGATTGTGGACGTACTTGTATGCCACTGCCAGTCCAAGTCGACACGGCTAAGTTTGAAGCCGAACCAGACGTCCCTTCTCGGGACATGGCACCGGTGCCGACGACGTCCACGTCCACCTCCCCACCCTGATTCCCAACCACCGACGACTCGCCACCGACGCCCAGACCCCCCGTCTGCTCCCGGCTACTCTTCGTCAGCATCATCTCCCGCGCCTCCTCGTCCACGTCTGAGAAATCGTCCTGTTTGACGGCACGAATCGAGTATGCCCATACGGCCGTGGCGAATCCGGCGAGGACGACTCCGGTGAGGGCGTTTTGGATGCGAAAGGGGGCACGGGCGCGGAGGAGGCCTGGGGACATGACCTGCGTCCGTGTCGTCGGTTGTCGTGGGTGAATGCGAACGTGAAAAAAAAAAAAAGGTGGGGTGGGGTGAGGTGAGGTGGAGGACATCGCGCGAGGGGGAACTTACATAGCTACGAGGCCGGTAGGATTTACTGACTTGTTTGCGTGACAGGTAGCGGTCTTCCGACATGGGTGCGGTGTAAAGCACTTGTTGTGGCTATGAGGCCTATTCGATGGTAGGTACAAGTTTTTGTAGACAACTAATATCCAGCGGACAACGCATCATCACAACATCAAGGAACCGTTCACTCCTGCGGCGCAAGTAGCTTTTGCAGTCTCTCCAGTTCCTTTTCTTGTTCGATCAAAATACCTCTCCACTTCTCCTGCTCCTTGATAATCTTTCCCCGCGCCTCCTCTAACCGATCCGATTCTTCCTTTTCCATATCACCCGTGAACTCGGGCACACCCAACCTCCTCGTATCTTGTAGAGATGCTGGATTCGACGTATGAAACGGAATGGGCTTCCTTGTGCTTTTCGGGAGTGGGGTCGGTGGATGGGTGGTGAGCAACGTGAGAAACGACTGGAATGGGTCTGAGAAGACGATTTCGTCGTATTGCCATGAATTCACGGGACCGAGCTTGGCTGCGTTCTCGGGAGACGGGATGTCGGGTTCGGCTGGAAAGGTCGAGCCTGCAGCTGGAAGAACGGTCGTCCATGGATGTAGTTTGAGATGGTGATAGAGCGTGATCGCTTTCTCGCCCGACTCGGCAACAAAGTTGATTCGGATTTGGATTTCAAACTCGCCCCAGCTGGTGAGACGAAGTCGCAGCATCATCAACGCTATCGTTCAACGAAGGTGAAAACGAGAAAGACGTGCCCTGTCTCGGAGACTTCAAACGGTGGTTTATCAACGTCTATATCATCCGCGCCCCCACCATTCCCCCGTCAATCGCGTCAACGTTGTGGCGAGAGAGAGAGGAAGGACGCACTTCGGGACGGGTTGGAGTATGTTTCGTGGAGTTTGAACGTGACGCGTTTGACAAAATACCCCAGATCGTCTGCACCTCCGACGATATCTGAATCTGTCGCACTCGTAGCCCCTCTGACGGCCACCGTCCATTGATGGGTATGACCCTCTGGCGCGAGCTCTTTCTCGGCAGGGGTTAACACTATCGCTGTGTTTCCATATATGACCGGTCTGTGTATCGTCACGCCCTACAGAAACGAAGTTGAATAGCGGGGGTAGGAGAGAAAAAAAGGGACGTACTCGAACGCGGACACGGTCTGCCATGGATCGTGAGGGTCATCTCGGGCGGGCTCGGCATCGCAAACGCAGTTCAGACTCCGACCTTACTGGCTTTACCCACATTCACTACTACCAAGCGTCCACGCTCACCATGTTTATCGACTCCCTCGTCAACCGTACGTTCATTTTCGCCAACAAACAGTCATACCATCCCTTACACCTCTCGTTGACAAACATTAGGCCCCAACACCGTGCTAGAACAGCAAAAGGCGTTTCAAGTAGGTCGTTTGTTAAGCATGGCATTCGACTCGAACTCACCCGTCGCTCATCTGCCTCTCTCCAGGCGTCTCACTTGCCCATTTACATGCGGCCACCACGAGCAAGGCTATACCTGGGTACGTATTTACTTCATTGTCTGAACAACCCCAAGCAGTATGTCGACATGGACCATCCGTGACAGGGATGTACTTTAGTATCTATGCGGTCGGCATGGTCGGCACTGGCTACGGCATCTACTCGCTCCTCATGGTATGTCCCTTTCGAATGACGCGTATCCTCGAATCGTTGATGAACGAACGTTCCCCCTCCAGACCAAGCCGATGAAAAAGAATTAAATACGCGCATAGATTTGATTCTCGCTTTCCTTTAATTCATGGATACACTCATTGTTTTGTCGTCGTGACGTCGGATGCATGAAGCACGTTGTCCCTGCGTGAACCAGTCAACCTGGTTATTTAATCTGAGCGTCGTCGTGCTAATTCTCACGTCGTGACAAAATATTACAAGACACCTTCCTACATCACTCTTTAGTGCCACGCAGCCCATCCAGGATACATCTTGGCCTGCAACGCTACCGTAAGTAACAACGCACACCAGAGGAGAAAAAAAAAGGACCAGAATCACATACCAAATTTGCACCGTCAATCGCTTCTTGAATCAACATCTCCACCAAATTATTCGTCGAAATCTCTCGCTCTTCGCCACTGCTTGACCCTCCGCTCCCACCATGATTCCGGGATTTGATGTTGGACGGTGAATATACCCCTCGCAGTTTCCGTTCGATCGGTCGAAGTGCATTCTTGGCTAGGTGACGCAGATCCGTCGACGACCTGACTGCGTTCCGCCGATCGCGGTCCTGTATTGATTTAGGTTTCATTTTCAAACAACGGGGACGGGGGAACCTCGTCGAGTCCCCCCCCTCAAAAAAAAAGGACTCACCATTTTACGTTTCTCATCCTCCCATTCGACAAGGGGATCGTGAATGAACGCGTCGAGAACGCTCATCAACGAGTCTTTGTTATCCCTGAGCAATTGCATCGTCATCTCACAAGCGATGCGAAAGACGCCTTCGACACCCGTCACGCCCAATCCATCGATCATGTTTTGTGTCAGACGAAAGGGGACGCGTTCGGGGACTTCCAAAGTTTTGCCCTTTGGTCGTGCGCGCGCGTGTGTTTGGGGAGGGAGATCGAGAGTCGGTGTGAGCGTTGCGCGGACGGGCAAAGAAAAAAAAAAAAAGAGCGTCGATGAGGATGGTAACACACCTTTTCGAATAAACAGTTAAAGTCGACTTGCACGACGTCACCCGTATTGGTGTCGAGGAGGATGTTTTCGCAGTGTCGGTCACCCAATCTGCAAGAGCCCCGTGTTTTTCGGGGGCATGACATGAGTATCAATATTTTCTCTGGCGCCTCGGTCGGGTTGGTTTGTGGAATGACGCTCACCCTAGGATGAATCCAACCATCGACATCACCGCTGCCGTTCGCCCATACGTCAACCGACTGGAAAGCCATGCCGATGGTTCAGGAAAAGTCTCCACGAACCATTCGTGAAACACGGGGGGGAACCTTGGGGACAGACAAGTGTCATCAGTATCTCTCTCGCCCCACCCAACAAAAAAACCCATCGACCCATCGGAACGTGAACGACTTACATGGGCAGAATCTTCATCACGAACATTTCCGCGGCGTCTCTGTCTGTCGCCTCTTTGATCTTTTTGAAAACCTCGCTCATCTCAGGGGACTTTTTTTTTTTTTGGTCCCGATGTTATCGCCCATCAGCTTACAGGCCGAATTTGTGTGAGAGAAAATCTGAACTCACCCAGCTCTTGATTCGTCTTGCCTCGTAGTACCGCATTAACACGGGACGAATGGCAATGGTGTTTGGAACCCATTGAATAAAGCCACACTCCTCGTTGAGCGTCACCACACCATACGTACGGATATCTGAGCAAAATAAACGAATGGGTCAAGTCCAGCCACAATAAAAATCGTGTCTGGTAGACAAAAAAAAAAAACTTACGAAGTTGCCTCCTTCGAGACTCCGAGTTTGCTTTCAGCAGTTTATTGATGATCGCGTTAAAATCCATCAACCTCGCATCTTTTCGAAGATCGTCCTTGGGTTTTCCGAGGAACATATACGTCTGTCCGTTCGATCCGCGGATCGTAATCTTCCGCGGTTTCGCAAGCGATCGCATGACCTCGATGTCGTCCGAAAACTCTAACACAACAGCAAGGATGAGCATGACGCTCTTCTTCGAAGACACCCCCGCTTCTGGGCGAAAAAAAAGGTACCGCTTACCTTCGAACGTCGGTGCAGCACTCGGAAAAGGTACGTGTGTCGAATTCTCCGTCGTCGAAGACGCGGGAGGTAAATTGGCAGTGAGCGATTCCTGAAGTGGGATGAGCAGTTTCGATCTGCCGAGCGCTGCCAACCTTGGGAATTCGCGATTCATGTGGACCGTTTTGCGATCCTCGCTGATGGGGCGGTTGCACAAATTGAGCAGTTCTTCCGTCATTGCGTACGATTGTGTGATAAGTAGTGGAAGCTCCGTGCCAGCGTTGGCGGGATTGTCCTATCGTGTTCGCGATTATGGGCGAGCAACCCACGTGTAGTGAGGGAAGACGTACCCGGAGGGCGTCCAGTATCGTTCGTCCACGCATCTGTCGGTTGGGCTTGGTTGACTTGACGACGGACGCAAAGAGCCACAATGCTTGGTGTGGGTATTCACGGATGACGTTGCTGATAATCTTTGACAAAACCGGATACACATTTGGGTTGGTATGTCCCACCCTAGACACGATTTGAGGGAACGCTGTGAACCACTGCCACGAGGTTTCAGCGCTGGCGAAGTGACTCGTTGGTATAATGAAAACTTGCCTTGTACGCCGGAACACTGTCCACCGCCTGACATACGGCGGTATGTGTCTTCGCGAAAACGTGATGGTTCGATGTTCTCGGGTTCTCCCCTATGTCTAGCCAAAGCGTAAGCATGCGTGGTATCGCTTGATAAACGTATTTCGAGCCCAAGCCCACAGCTCTGGCGTAGTTCCTGACAGTGTGCGCATTCATGCGAATACCCCTACACGATTATTAAATTTTCCTGCTCCGAGAAAAATGGGATTCTTTGCATACCGTTCATCATCTGGTACAGCGAGTTGCTTAAAGGACTGATCGTGAAACCTTCCGAGATGATAGAATGCGCTCTCCATCATCGCCCCCTGTCCCGAAGCGGTCTGGAATGCGTTCAAGAGTTGCGAAGGCTCGTATCGATCTGACTCGTTCATCCAGCGCGCCCGCAAAATATGAGCCTACGAACAAGCGTGGAACAAGGTCACTCTTCAAAACGAAAAGAAAAACTGAACGTGAAAATGCGCTCGCCTTGGCCCTCATACGTTTTAGTTCGGCGTCGTCGTCATCGGATGTCAAGTCGATCGTGTCCGGATCCTCCATCAGACCGCTTAGACGCATCGAATTCTCGAGCTCCTGGAGCGCGCGTAGCGGTTCGCCTGTTGCCTTGACGAGTTTCGCACTCTCCATAAAGTAGAACCGGGCATTGCTTTGTTGCGCTTGGAGCGTAGCCGAATAAGCAGTCTGCCATTGCTTGGCTTTACGCGCGATCTTGGCACTCGCGATCCACGACTGGCCTATCTCCTTGGTAATCAAAGGCGTCGTATTAGGGCTGTGTAAAGAACGACTGTCAATACTCTGGAGAGTTTTAAAATGCGGTTTGTCTCTCTGACCTCAGTGCAAACGCCGTACGCCGCATGCTCAAAACGGCTTGTCGGACGCGGAAATTGGGAAGTGTAGCGTCGAACCGAGCAGCGAGACAAGCGCCGAGAGATTTTATCGCCTCTCGTCGACCTTGTGTACGGGGAACGGTCGTAGAGACTGCATCGTAAATGAGCTCCATCTCGTGGATCATATGCAGATCCAACAATGCATCGTACGACTGGCGGTACCCTTTGGCTCCGGCTGCCGTAATCGGTGCACCCAAGACAGCGCGCGCATTGGACAATGCAGATGCTACATCGTTAACATTGCCCGCTCGCATGGCGAGGAGAACGCGGGCTTTCATAATGTAGGGCGATGTCAACTCGTTGTTGGCAGTGATTTGTTGGAGGTCGTCCCAAGCACCCATCATCCAAGCACTTTCAGCCTGAAAGCCTGCTAGCGCAGACTCCCAGTCAGCGTTTCGAACAAGTACACCTCGAACATGCGTCCTCAACGTGTCTGAAAAAAGTCCCGTGTGAAACCTACCCGGACAGAAAACGGCGCGTGAAATACAAACCATAATGACCAAGATTTCTCAGACAGCGCAAAAGACCCAAGTGAAACTCAAGGTTGTCGGGAGACTGCTGGAGACGAACTTCCCAACAACTTTGAGCGGCCGTCCATTGTCCTGAACTCTCGTGTTGTCGGATCTTGTGTTCCAAAGACGGCGAAAGAATGAGCATAGATATTCCCTCCATCCCATCGGGTTCGTCGAGGTGAGCATATATCTCGTGTAGACGTTCGTAGTGAGGAGTAAGCTCCTTCGTCGACGCGGGCATCTCCCGTTCTCGAAGCGCCACGATTTGCCGTTCGAAATTCATCATAGACCTCGCATACGCCTTGCATTTGAGGGCGGCTTTAGCCATCAGATCGTTATTGATGCTGGAAAGCATAGAGTCGATTTGAACAAGCTGCTCTTCGCTCTCCAAGTCGACACTAATTGGACGTGAGCGCTTGTTGTTCTCCGCTTTCTTGGAACTAATATCCTGACGCAAGATGCGCACGTATTTACTAACGTGGTCGAGAAGCGTGAAGACGACCTAATTGATGTGTCAGCGTCGATCGCATGCGATTGGGGAAAGAAGCGCCAACCTGAGCACTGAGGAACTTCTTGTCCGCACTGGAAGTGCTACGTTCGTCAACTTGGTCCTCAAGCACGGCTAATAATTCCCCCCGTATATCTTGGATATCCCTCTCTTCCCCAGACAAAAAAATATTCAAGATGAGGTGAGGCAAAAGGTGAAGTGCCACTCCGACGTCTTTATTCCTCAGCGCTGGCCGCAACACACTGAAAATCCTTTGGGCAGTCTCCCCAGACGCTCTCGAAATGAGGTATGTCGTCCATAACTGAAGCCATTCTCGGTAAGTGTTTTGTCGCGGATAAATCGGACGCTCGGGTGGAACGAGCGGGTTTTCGATATTCTGAAACCGACCTTCCAACATCGGGGTGATCGTCTCGAGAATGTGTTTCGGGAGACTACTCCACCGATTGCGTACTTTGACCGGGACTGGGACCGTACTCCTCGGTGCTACAAGCGCGGAGGTGAAACCACAGAATCGTAGCAGCTCTTGGATGCTGTATGAAAGGCGGCCTTGGTATTTGATGTCGCTCGTGGAACGAAAAGTACCGACGAGAACATCGATGAGGTGCATCGCGAACAAAACGGCCTCGCCCTCGTCCGTGAAGTTGCTCCGCACGACCATGCGCGAGTCGTTTGAGCCAATTTCACAACGGTCTGGATCGACAGCTCCCAGAATCCCCATACATTCGAAAGCCAACAGTCGCAGTCCCTCAATGTCGTCCCCATCGCGAGATGCAATGTGGAATAGCGACGACTGTATCTTCCCAACCGAAAAATCAAAGGCATCCCCAGACGCTAAACTGCGAACAAAGTCGGGGTGGTCCACGGACATCAATGTCTTCAGCTCTCCTAGGAAATGCAAGGTGATGGCATAATTGTCGCTGTTCAATTGCGCCAGAATCTTTTGTAGTTTTTCCCGCGGTTCCCAGGAAGCCCTACGTCCCATGAGCTCCTCATGGATGTCTCCTACCTCTGGGATATTCCTCAAGTCGACCACTTCATCCAGATGCCCCCCGGATAAGTCGCCGATGTCGAATACAATGAACCTAAGGCTTTCTTTCGCAGTTTCCCGAGCAGCTGGCGATAATGAAGGCCATAGTGACGCGATGGTCGCGCTGGTCGCTCCGATGTGTGGCCCGACATCCTGAGGGGCGAGGTTCTTGAGAAATATAAGCCACGTTGACAGGGTGACATCTGTCAGCTCGGGGATCAAAGACATGGTCTGGAGCGTAGCCATGACCTACAAACGATGAGCACGAGGGATAATTCATCTCCGAAACTCAAATTACCTGGGGAGCAACGCTTAGAAGCGCATCGCGAACTTGAACAATCAACGCTCCGAAGGCTCGAATGATCTGTCTTTTGGCAGGGATTGTCTTCTTTCCCCGGATATCTTGCAACATTTCGCTCATATAAGATACGATACCCAGCAAGTTGCTCTTTAACAACTGCACCATATCCGCGTTACCATTATCCTGACTTCCCGGATGAGAAGACATGATGCGACCGACTTTCCTCAGCGCACTGACGGCCTGGAAAGCAAAAAGAAAAGAGTCATTGGCAGCCTTGGAATGAGGTAATGTGTGCTTACCGATGCTGCGTCGTCCGGATTTTCATTCCCAAGCACGACCATCAAATCTGCCAAGAGTGGGAGCAAGTTGCTGTGTACGATACCCCGAATGTCTATCGACCGTCGGTTGACCTCGTCTGCGTCCGCTCTCACTATTTTCACAATAAAATCCAACGCCTGGTTTGTCTGTCCCGGCCCTTGAAGTCGAAACACGTGCGCGAGAATCTGAGAAGCATCGCCGAGAAACAAGATCGACAGTTTCTTTCCCAACTCGCTCGCGATCTCTTCGAGTACTTTGATCTCGCGCTCGGCAAAGAGGTGAGGAAGCGCATGTGGGCGCGTGATGGATAAGAAACTGTTCGGATAGGCACCTAAAAACTGACACATCTCTGTAAACAACTCCGGATTCGTGCACTTGCGAGCGATGACAAACGGGGCAATCCGGGGGAGGAAAGGCGATAAAAATCCTTGCGGTGGCTTCTTGTGCCGCTTCGCTAGTTGGATCAGCTGACGTCCATGTTAGCGCGGCCCCACGAGACTCCAAAAGATATGCTTGCCTGTACCAACGCGGTACTCTTCAATACCGGGTTGTGTTCCCCAAGTTGCGAGACGAGATGAAAGACGACTTCTTCAAGCACTTGCGGATGAGCATCGCTGGAAGTCGTCAGCCGCATCCGTGAAGCGTCTTCGACAAAACCGACGCACGTTCCGATCAACCCAAGCGTGATTAACGTCGTCTCTTTGATCACATTTCTAGCCCCCGAGTGAAGGAAGCGAACGAGGTGGAAAAATAAACCTTCTATTTGCACCCAACCTCCTGGGTCGTTTGCGCATACTTTGACGAGTTGAGCAAGCACTTGACTTGGGACGGATGAGTACACCTAACGGGCGATCAAAATCCGATGAGTACATACCCAGCCAAGAGCCTCGAAGATCTATCCTTGTCAGATACCCCACGTTGAACCAATTCCAGCACGAGGGTGCAATCGTCGGCAAGCAGCTTGACAGCATGGTGTTTGACGATAATTAAGAGCGCCCGAAACGTACCGCCGCGAACCACGGGCGTCACCTCCTCAGCGGAACCGACGAGAACCTCGCCTAGCAACGATAGCACAGATTGAACCGGCAGAACGGCCTCGTCGGAACGGAAACGCAATTGAGTGACGATTGCTGCCGCGTAGTCAGCAATGGCACTTCTGACAGCAGCCGACCTGGACCGACTTTGTTAACGCCGATATGAATGCCCGAAGAGATCGGTTACCTCTGTGAACCGTTCGTCAACATTTGTAAACCACGCCCTGCGAATACGGCATCGGGTAAGGCAACATTGCTCGTCCATTCGAGTTCCCGCGGATCAGCCACCCCTCGGAGCGCTTGCGCGGCTTGATTGCGCCAACCGACCAACAGTGAAACTTGCTTTGGAACACCCCGGTCACCGGTTTGCAACATCTCCACATCCCTCACGACCCCCTCCCAATCGCGATACAGTCCGTTCCCATCGAAAAAGCTCTTGACGGCCTGCAAAGCCACACTATTCAATTGATCGAGATGCTTGCGCAAAAACATGGACGCGAGATCCTTGTACAAATCAGTCGCCTCGATTCCGCATCAAACAACACAAGACATACGAACCCTGAGTTCATTCCCTGCATCGCCCCATTCCTCCCTTGTCAAAATACCAAGGATAGCAGTTGCGTGAAACGGGGTCAATCTCAAACAACTGTCTCCTTCGTTCGACAATAGGGAAGCGAGTGCCCTCACAGAAGGATGGAATGGAATCTTGGGACCTTCTTCCAATTTGTAGATCAGAAGACGGGGGAACAAGATCCCAAGAGCATCCCGAAAGCTCGTACTCATCGGAAGTACGATCCGCGCAACCTGTAGGGTACGAAGTAGGCACCGAGACCGCACCGCCTCTGAGGTCGGGCAACTAAAACAAGAATCGAACGTAAGAGGTATGATTCGCGCGGTACGTCGTAAGAGATCATGCGTGAAGCACCGCGATTCCTCAGACTGTTGCAACACCTTGGCCGCGATATCCGCGACGACGCTGCAGAAGACGACAAGGAACGATTTGTTCGGTAGTCTGATAATATCCGCGTTGTCTGGAGGGACCTACTTTTGGCTTCAGAAACAATCCGACGTGTGATCTGTATGGAAATAATCTTACGGGTGTATCTACTCTGTTGGAAGGCGCTCGCCTCAAATGCGGCGTTGAATAGAGCTGAATGTCCAGGGGGAAATCATCCTGTGACGTGCTTAGGATATCTGCATCGCGATGAGACGGAGAACGATAACTCGAGGAACGTACGTGGCTCACCGGACGTCAAGCCAAGCACATCCCACAAAATGGAATGCGCTACGATCCTCTGAGAAGTCTCCCTTCGAAACGGAGAGGCAAGCAACTGACACAGGATGTGCACAAGAATGTTGGTCGCCTTGGAGTACAGGGTGGAGGGGTCCAGGTGGTCCGCCAGGCTATCGTTGGTCGCATCGAGCCAGGACTCTGCCGACATACAGAGGGCGAGCAATCTCACGACTAACTTCTTCACGAGATCCTTCCCGTCATACCAGATAGGGCGCGACTGGTGCGAAACATGGTCCAAGACGTCGAGTGAGACGTGTGTGAGCGTGATGCGTTCGTTAGTCGTGCCTTGTTTAATGGACGTGAAATAGGGAAAGTGGCCATAAACCTGATCAGCGAGCCCTGATATCATGGTTACCCAGGAAGCTCTGTCGTAGACTGGCTTGTCGCCATCAGCGGTCGACCTTTGTATCAGGGATCTCAAGAACTCCAGGAGCTGCTTCGGAGCGACAGCGTCCTCGCCGTCCGGAGTCTGGAAGGTTGCCGGAACACAACTAGACGGTGGGTCGCTCATTCCTCGAGTGAGGAGGTTTGCGCGTAGGCTCGATGAAAGACGCGTCGCGACCCCGACAGTTACCAAATTAGGAAAGTGGCTTGGACGATACATGAACCAAGTTGAAGCTAGTAGACCGAACCTACGCCCTACTACTCGCGACCAGCGCGCCGCTTCTCTCTCGCCTTCTCCCTCTCCATCCCCTTTTGCTCCGCCCTCTCCCCCTCCAACGAGCTAAACGCCTTGTTCATGCGCTCCTTGTACATCCTATCCTTCTCCACCTGCTTCTTGTGCTCCACAGCCGCAAGGAACTTGGCATCCTTGCGGAGCTCGCGAATAGCCCCCTTGCGTTCCTGCTTGAGCTGATAGCGTAGCTTGGACGCCTCGTTGCGCTCGCGATCTGGGTCCTGTCGCCGGATATACGATGACGAGCTGGTTTCAAACTTGGGGATATACGACGGAATGGGAATCGGTTTGTGAGCTTGTAAAAGGAGCGGCTTTCGGGACTGCCGGGAAAACTTGAGCAAACGTGTTATCTTGTCTTGCAATGAGGTGACCCGTAACTACCAGCATATGAGACACCGCAACGGATGCCAACGCGAGACCATACCTGGACATCTTCGGATAGTTGTCCGCATTCCAACCCAGAGAGTACGAGATTGATCGGCCCGTATAGTTCAATAAAGCCGTCAAGGGACTTGTACATATCGGCGAACCGTTCCAATAGACCGAGGGCCACCCCAAGAGCATCAATCTTAGACTGCTCCGTAGGATCTGCCGATATCACGTGTATCAACGCAGGTTTCTGAAACACAAGGCCTTTGGCTTTGCTCCTGTCAATAGTCAGCGGACCGCATAGTGCGGACCGCAAATTCAGACACGGGAAGGTGCCTGGTACTGACTTTGCGGTGGCGAATACATGAGGCGCAAGGTGTAACGTGGCATTAACCACGAAGTTTATGGCTTCTGGAACGAAGCGCTTTGACAGAGATTCATATTGGAGGAACAGAGAGGACAGGAATAATCCACTCGTGATGTCTCCAAATGACCTAACTCGACACAGCCCGAGATATGCCCCCATGAGTAGTCGTGCGGGGGAAATGACCGGATGTTGCATGTCACTGGTCGGCCAAATGATTCCTATCACCCGGAGGAAAACGAGTTCGGGGAGTCCGGGCCATGTCCTTGCGTCAGGTTCTGACGCACCGGTTGCCAGCCCGCGTTTGAGGTTTTTGTGCATAAGGGAGAGCTTTTCCACGAAATACTCTGCAGATTCGATAGGATACGATCGACAGAGAGCGAACAAGTGCGGAATGATTGGTGCCGGCGACGATGCTATATACAGTATATGATCAACGAGGACTCTCGCCAGATTCTATAAGCAGGATCAGGACGAGTATATATTGAGATCATCACTTTTGCCTTACCTGCAATTTAAGTTTGTTTTCGGGACCAAGGCTGTGATGATACAATGTCCGGATCCTTTGAACTACCGTCGGAACGTCAGAGTCCGGGAGACCTTCGATGATTTCGAGGAATTCGTCGTGGCTCTTGGGGGCAGGAAACGTGTATGGCAACTCCTGCGCAGCCTTCAGAGTTTCGGATGATCGTTGAGCCTTTCGTTTTGTCCTCGTTCCAGTGGTATCCTGCTCTTCCGAGTCGGACGCTTCGTCGCTACTCGATTGATTGTCTTCTCCGAAAGCATCAAAATCAACTTCTTCGCCACTGTTCTCCTCATCGCCGTCCTCGACTCCACTGTCTTCTCCTTCGTCGCTCTCAGACGGATCATTACCAAGCTCCACGCCGAGACCAGCGCCAAGTCCACCAAATGACTCGTCCATTAAATCATCGTCCAGATCATCACCTCCGCGAGGGCGTTTCTTTCTGCGTCCGCGCGCATCTTCATCGTCGCTCTCGTCCAGATCTTGACCTAACATGCGCAATCTCCGTTGTTTCTCCGCCTTTTCAAGTGCTTCCCTCTGCTCCAGCGCCAACTCTTCCTCTGTTTTCGTTCTATCCTTTGGCTTTGCTCGTTTATCGAAGGCGAGCTGGCGGATCTGTTTGTCGTAGTCCATGGTATCCTCGTCGTCGGCCGATGCTGGTGCAGGAAGTTTTGCACTGGCAGCGTCAGCAGTATCTACAGATGATGGATCGGCGACATAGAGGAGTGTCCTGAGCGAATCGAAATCTTGGTCGAGTTCATGTCGCATGTTCTCCCCTTGTTCTTTCTCCATCTGACGACGCATCTATACCGTACGATGTGCCATTGAGCGATACCTTGTACACCAAACGAGTGAATACCTTGTGCGCCTTGCTTTTGGCAATGACTTCAGCCATGACTTCGGCTTTGGACTTTTTTCGATCAGGCTACAAAAGTTGGTTAGGTGATCTGCACGAGGTAAACGAGTCACTACACTATACCTCGTCCTCCTTTTCCTCCTCGTCATCGCCAAACCCACCAAAGTGGACCTTTTTGACGGTATCATGATCGAGTCGACCTTTTGAAACGGTTAAACATAGTCCTCGAATGCTAAGCAGCACTCACCCTCCTCATCCTCGTCCTCGTCCACGGGCAACAATACATCATCAAAGTCGTCCAATTTAGACAGACTTTGGCCATAGTGCGTCAGCTCGTCCTCGTTCTCCAGATTGAACGCGGACGCCTTGGACGCGCGCTGCCTCTCCTTGGTGAACCGCTCCAACATACGCTCTTCAAGCGACATCGAAGGGTCATTTTCACCAAACCGTCGATCGATGACGCCACCAACACGTCCCCTCCGTTCGATCTCCTTCAACAGCGATTTCTCTCTCTACGCGCACACCAAAAAATACACGATCAGCACATACATGGAAAAGACGAGGACGGTTCTACTTGCTGCATCCCAGCCTGCTTACTCTGGGCTGGTCGTCCCATCGTCCCCTTGATCTTTCGACCACCGACATCATGTTTGAGCCGAGTGACTTTGACGTCAAACGGGTTCAGTTTTTGTTGGATCTCGCGCAGTTTTGCGGCTCGTTTGACTTTGGCGTGTTCAGTCAACGGGGTGCCCTTCTTCTTTTTCTTTCCATTCTGTCTGTCGACGCCAGCTTGCGAGAGCGCAGATTTGAGCTGGGATAGCTGGGATCCCTTGCCAACCATCGTACCCGCGAAGTTGCAAAAGGTAGCGTCACGCACACGATGTCACGCGGTATGTCTGTCACTCTTCCAATCCAATTGACCCACTCGGAAAATAGCGCACGGCATCTTGACTTTTCAGAGGACCCAACCTGGACGACAATCCACGGGCAAGCTGTCCCGGTTTCTGTCTCCTTCAATGGTACATTTCCGCGAGGCCTTCCAAATCCCAATCCGTCCCCCTTGCGTATTTTGCCAGCCCAAACTTCGGAGGCACTTGTGCCACTACAAGTGACAAGTACATGCACGGCTGTCCGAACCCACACGTTCTAAATCATGTGCGTTCTGCTCCTCAGCATCATGCCAATCTGGTTTGACGGACTTGGTGGGCGCGAACGCGTCTTCCTCCTGCCCTGTTCGATTTTGGTAAAGTGTGCTCACCGAGACTGTGGTGCCTCTTTTTGGAATACCCCACCATGACATCTGCGCCGAATGGGTGGCGCGTATGTTCGGTTAGCGCTGTCAATGTCACCAACGATAGCGTAGATAGCGTACACCCACCAGTCATCTTCCCCGGACCTACCTCGGAAAATCATGCCGCACAAAGACAAATGGGGTCCTCTACCATATTCGACAAGGACGGCCACCGAACCAGATGTGACAGGAACAATACAACTTGGCCCTGCTCTTTTCCCGAAAAGCCTGTCCGTTAACACGTACTATGGCACGTTCAACGGAACAAAGGGATCGCACGATAGCATCCGAGCTAGCGCCATCACAACGTATACGTACGGGGACGCGCCATCGCAACCCAGCCACAAGATTACATATCAAAGTTGGTCGTACAGCAGGTTTAGTTTAGGCGCCATGCGTTGACCGCCACTCCAAAAGTCATTGACAGAGTCAGAGTGACATGACTGAACCCTTCCTAGTCGGTCGTCCTCTGATCGCATCTTGGACGATCTGTCCGGGCCACACCAGCCGGAGAGGAGCGACTATCCGGTAGACCATCTCCATTCCTTTTTGTCAGACGTTTACAACCTCGAGATGTGGGTGGGTCCTTTTTATCATGGGCGTAATCGGACATGAACATGCCAGAGTACTCGTCGGAGGTTTTGCCAGCGTGATAAGCCAAGGTCCCCCTTAACCCCAAACAAAGTCGTGCGTGCTTCTGGCGCGCCTCGTGTTCACTACTTTTATTAAATAGCCCTCTTGGTTTCACGAGTAAACCTTAACTACGCGACAGTGCAGGGAAAAAAGAGGACGTTCAGGGTAAATAGCCCAGACACGCGCCAATGACGCTTTTGTTACTGCGGTATGTCAGCATTCGCTAGACTTGTCCCTGGTGGCAAAAGGGGGCATTCCATTCATTCACGCCACCGTGGCAGCGTCTTGCTCAGCCAGCACTGCAAATGCCAAAAATTCTAATTCAAGGTATACTAAAATGCGGCAACTAAGACTCCAAATAGTACTAGTACAGTCCCGTCATTCTCTGCTCGGCGTCGGTTTCGTACATTATCAGTAAGGGTATCTTTCATCGCGACGACGACCCACGAGGCATGGGGAAGGGGGAGCGAGGGGTATGCGAGATGAACATATGTATATGTGCAATATGGTCATAGTCGACAGTTGGTAGGTGCGATGTAGGTGATACAAATCGATCAAAGTCGGTGGGGTGGCCCTCGGATGATAAATATGCAACATTTTTTATTGTGCCACGCTGTGTCGTCGTCGTTTTGAGCCATAGCGAATAAATAAGTCTTGATGTCGCGTAGAGGACCAAAAGGCAGCGAGTAGAAGTAGCATGTGGCGGTTGGGATGCGAAATCGAAAGACAATAAATAAGAGCAAGACACGGACAAGCACTGAGACCTGTCGAATTACGAGGATGGAAGGATGGCGACAAGGGATGGGGAGGAGACCAAGAGTGGCGATACGTGTGGGAGTGGAGACGGCCGTAGTGTAGCGTCTGGCGTGCGACTCTGGGTGGGCGCAGGCGATTGTGACGGCATGGGTAGCGAAGCAAATTGAACATTGCGTTGCACAGGCAGTGACCCACGGCGGAAGGTCTCCGACTGGCCCTGGTACATTGCTGGCTGCGGATAATAATTGGGTGTAGACGCCGTTTTCCGTGGTGCAGGGTGTGATTGTTGGAGAGAAGCGATATCGGTGAGGGGTGCATTAGGGAGGCGGATGGGTGCCTGTGGGCCCGAGTCGACTGGCGGACTTTCGGAACTGCGAGGGATGGGGAACGTCGAGACAGCAGGAGACGAAAAAGCGGACGACTGTGATGATGCGGTGCCAGGGGTGGGAGGCATGGAGGAACAGACCGAGACTGCAGCAAGGTGAGAATGGACGACAAGGGAGGGATGGAGATGTCACACTTACGGCTGTCATCCCAATCACTGGCGCCGCTGGACGCGGAGCTAGAGACCGAATTGCGACGAGTGAGGCTGAACTCGGTGGCTTCGCTCTTGACAAGAAGAGAACCAACGACAGGGGGTGATTTTGGAGTCTTTTTGTCTGCTGGGGTGGCGCCAGTGGGTTTGCGGGTCTTTCCACCTGCGCGGAGTTCGTCAAAGCGCAATGGACGCGGACGGAGATGGGTGCGCTCGTAGAGACCACACTTGTTGCAGACGATTTTTCCGGGATTGAGGGTGGAACGACGCCATGAAGGAGGTTCTGTTGTGTGGCAGTTGAAACAGCGGCGACGGAGGTACTGTGTCTCCTTGCTGGCTGCGTCGTCGGTGAGCTGTACGGGGAGAGCGGCGCCGGGAGCGGATGGGAGGAAGGAGGGATGGTGGGTGTGGAGGGGGTGGGCGGGAAAGCCGAGCTGGGAAGGGACGATGATGGGGGTGTCCTCGAGCTTTATCGGCAGGGGGTCGCAGATGAGACGGTCTGTGGGGATGGGGTCGCTGTAGACGGGGTACTGGTCATAGTAGTGGTGGTGTGGGAGGTCGTGGCGGACATAGGGGAAGGTGGCGCGACGAGGGACAGGGTGGGTGTGGAGATGTTGCTGCTGGTGCTGGTGCCATTCGGTGTAGTGAGCGCTGTCGTCGATGTAAATGTCGGAGGGGGGGTAATTGTCGTGGGGGTCGTGTTCGTAGAGCTCGCGGAGGAGGGAGTTTGGCTGGTTGGAGTAGGGGAGCCAGGCGGGGTCTGTGTGGATCATGAGGTCGGATTCCTGGAAGATGTGGGGGACAGATCCGATCGGGATGTTGTGCTTTGGGTTGATATGATGAGTGAAGTCGGACTGGTTTGGAGACGGAGTACGCGGTGTGGAAGAAGCGTCAGAGAAGGACGGCGGGGAGGGATAAGCGTCGAATTGCATCGTGAGCGTCGCACAACATCGACAGCGCAAAAGGCCAGTGTTATAAGAACAACGCTGTCCATTCCCTTTCCTGGAAATGCCTTTTTCGGCCGGGGCTCATCTCTTCCCAGATGTATCTCGGATCCCCGGAACATCCCGCCTATCGATCTCAGATCCACAAGCATGCACAAATACCCCAATACATCACGTCCAAACACGGTGACATAACCGCGTGTCCGTGTTACGTCAACGCCTTCCCACGCACACAGCTCCTCTCCGCCGATCCACGTTCGTCCTCTCCCAGCCCAACTGCGCTCTCATCGCTCTCGTCCCGCCTCCCCTTGCTCTTTGCGCTCCCATTCGTTTGCTGCAGTCCCCCCCTCTCCAGAGCACCAGCATTCCATCAATAGCCACGCTGTGCCCTATCCCTCTTCGCACGTACTCTATTTATGGAATCTAATTTTTCAAATCCCCCCCTGCCACCTCTCAGCTCACGTCCTATACTCTCTACGATCCCTGCCTGTGTTTTGATGATATTGGCCATGTCAATTACACGGGTTCATCGTATAACCATCGTTCCTGTTACAGATTCAAGTCCCCGTTATTCCCTACCGACTAGTTTCTTATTCCGAGGCTACACTGCACTGCCAATGATCCCGTCCCCCGTGAACTCTCACACTCCGTCCGGTAACCTCCCGTGTATCAATACAGCTCTAGGCCATCGCTGCGCAGATTCTCTTCATCCATCGTCAGACGACGTACTGGCTACCTGGCGCTCGTTTGCTGTGATGCTGTAGTGACAAATATCATTGACCAAACTTCCTGTGCCTTATTTTGTACGGCACGTCCATGCTGTCTTTGTCGACATTTCAAAATCCTGCGTGGGTTCTCGACGCATCCCGCCATCTCCGCACCGCCGTCCCAGCTACTTACCATCATCCCATAATGAAAATAACGAGATACGGGTTGTCAACAATTCCCCTGGATTGTCCTTCCATACTTCTCTCCTAGGTCCTCCACCTTGCTGGTGGATCCTGTACCACAGCACAATCGCCGTCCGTCCTCGACAATGTGATTCGCACGCGCCTCACCTCGTAACCCTCGATTCGGACCTGTGGTGCTCCCGTCCCCGGGCATGCACCGTAGAGAAATAGAACGAATGAGGATCTTTCATATCCCCCACCGCCCACATCCCGTCGAGGCACGGCTCCGCCCGAATACCGGGGGTGGTTGGCGGGCAAACGTCTGCACCATGTCCATGATCGCCGTGGTTTCGGCACTAGAAGCCACCCCAACATCGCCGTGCGTCTCTGTTGTCGCCATCGGTCAACGATTACCAGCAGCTCGCATCGACACCAACCCACGGGGATATGAACAACGTGGAATTTAGACGTGCGTCCCGCCGAGGACGAAGCCTCTCTTCATTTACCTAGATGATGATGGGGGCCCGACTGCGTTTGCCTTGCGTGTAAAAAGGCCAAACAGCATGAAATGAATGGCACATGGGATGGGCCACCGACATGTGCACGGGAGCGAGTGACGTCTGCGATTGAATCGTACCTCGGTCGTTGCCACCTGCGGTGTATTTGAAAACGGGCCTTTCCGGTGGTGTTATCTTGCCGCCAGGAAGTGACCCTCAGGAGAGGAGATTGGGTGTTCTCCACACCACGTTCCCTCCCTCGAAGGTTATTTCAACATGACATGCACACCCTCCGTGACCGCGCTCGGCAAGTCCCGTGGTCCGTTGGGGCTGTTCCGTGTATTTGGTAGCGGACGCGGAATGGTTCGAAAGAGAGGACTAGCACATATGGAAGGTCGAGGGGTCCAAATAGGAACACTAGTTTGAAACCATCTCGTATGCAATACGAATCGTTGCTCGTTCCCCTTGACATCCCTTTTTCGAGTTGAACTCGTGCCAAGCTCCATTGCCATCGGGGCTTCCGATTCCGCTATTCCAAAACGTATGCGTTCCTCCTTCGACAGCTTCGATTGACCCTCGCAGAAAGTGCCAAGACGTCAGGAGGGCACCACCCCACTGCGACGTCTGTACGCCACCCGTCGTAATTCGTCCGACTTCCGTGGGCATGCACAGAACGGCGCTGCTGGGACAACCTTCACACACTATTCTCGGTATGCGTCAACGGCCGACGCAGCAGAAGAGTGTCAATCTCGCTACATACCACCTTGCGATAGGCTACCATGCGTGCAGCTCCCGCAAGAACGGCCCAAGGCTGCCGGGTTACCTATCTTGCCGCAGTCGAGATCGCGGTCGAAACGGAATCGACTGTTTTGCTCGACTCTGCATCGTCGCTCGCTCGGTTTGCGGTTCCGGTCGCTGGTGGAAAGTCCTCGGGAGGAACTGGAGGTCATTGTCGCCTCGGCTCGTCGGCATAACCGTCTAACCGTGTCGTCCTTGCCCATCGATGCGATAAACGGACTTTATTCAATTCACCGACCCTGGCCAGGTGGGTTGGTGTCAGGGCTCTGACGAATTCAACGTCTGCGCTGCGGATTCTCCCTCCACAGCAAACCTTTTTTTTTTTTTCTCAGCGACCGTATGTACTGTCTTTCGACCAAAGAGTTGGATCGTATGAGGTCACCCAGTGCCATCGATCTTTCCGTTTCAGATCCCGATCGCGGCTGGGTGCAATGTCAGTCCACGACCACGTTAGACGCTGTTTTTATTTTTATTTTTCCACGTCTGGCAGCCCTCCATTCGTGCCGCTGACGTATTTGATTCGAAAACGTTTCATGTCGACGCTCCCCACACCCTCCTCCGACGCACCCCTTTGCCCGCGAGGAACCCCCGCCCCTTCGCCCTTTATGCCTTTTTTGTTTTGCAGGGATGCGTATGGCGCGCCCCCCGCCCTCCCGTGGGACGTGCGCGTCCGCATGAATCCCACATCCGCCTTCTCCAGATTCCGTGGCATCATTTATTTCAGTGGATTTAATAGGTAAGCCGTCGCCTGGTTTGTGGGTCATGTGGCAGGTCCTGTGTTGCGGCTGCCGGCATCCTAAATTAGTAAGGGAACGTTTCCCTGCCCCTGCATTTATTTCCGTATTCGACTTGCCACGCTCGGCTCAGGGTTGGGTTTTGGCATAAAGCCGCAATGTCATGACCAGATATGTCCAGGTGTGGTTAGAGGCAGCCACAATATATGCTCTGCCGAAATCGGACACGCAATAGAGTGCCACTGGCCACTGGCATGGCTGCCCCCTGCCATGGCGCCGACCCGCATCCTTTGCCAAACAACATCGAGTGTCTAGAGGAACGGGTCACTAGTCCATAATTCTTCCACCTGTCGTCAACCACCGTCGAATCCTCGCCAAAAAAAAGAAGACGAAAAAAAACTCTCAAAAACTATTATTCCGGGCACTCGACTTGCGCCCGCCGCCCCCCTTCTTCGAAGCCGAGTATGTATGTACTAGTGTGCAGTCAGGGGGGCAGACAAGAACAAACCGACCTTGACGGCCAATTGACGGCATCGTACCACAAATAATGACAGGGACAAGCGCCTGGTAACTTTGAATGCTTCGGATTCGATGTGGATTTGTTTGGGCAGTCACTCCAAGAGAGACGATTATAGCAAACATATGGTATTAATCAAGGCGGTCCATCGATTTTTTTCGATAATAATAATAATAAAAAAGAAAAGTAGTAGTCTCTCGAGAGGGGCCGTCAGGCTGGAGAAGGCATTTACCCGCGGGCGACTAGCAAGTGAACCGTTTGGGACCTTCAAAGGCACGAGGCAGGCGAGAAAGCCACACACACACTAACCAATAAAGAAAATAGGAAAATAAAAGGAAAAGAAAGAGAGAAAGCCGCAAAACCCGGTCCCTGGATACTCCCTCCTTTTGTGTTTCATCGATTCCAAACCGCGAGAGTCAAATTCCCCCAAACGGGCCCTCAGTGAGTCGGTATGTACACATGTCCGGCTCCAATTAATCGTTCACGTTTTTTCTACTCTCCCGTCGGTGCATCGCTCGTCAGATCGAAACGGATAAAGTGGCAGTTCGTGTCCACGTTCAAACGCTCACGTTTGTCCCCTCCTTTAAATATTCCGTGCCGACCGTCGACGTTCGTTCTCATACAAGATACCCACGTACCCGACTCTGCGCTCTCTCTCCATTCTCTCCATCCTCGGCGGCAGCGCGGCGGGGTCTTTTTCTATAAATGTATATATATATAACCACATGCATACACGGGACTGGGAGTGGAGAGGGAAATACGAAATTTCATGTTTGACGTCCCGAATAACCACATATGTGCCGCCCGCCCAACAAAAACAAAACGGATGCTCTCTCTGACCGTATGATAGGCATTGCTTCGTCGCTCTCCTCATTACCAAAGGGGCAACTCCGCCGCGCGGGCGCCCAGACTATCTTTCCTTCTCTCTCTCCTGACACTGACGTTATGGATTCTTGGGCGGCGTCGAAACAAAAAGACTACCCAACAAGGTTGGGTTCTCGGCGAATGGAAATATGAACGCCGCGGTGTGCCTATGTACGATGGTTCTGTGGAGCACCGTTTGGCGCTCATGAGAGGTCACGCGATACTATCTCCTGAGAAATAGGAGAACCACATGATAGAGTTGTTACAACTTACAATAATGCGAAAAATCTTACTTTGGAGCAGTGTACGTACGGCACTTTACCGCACGCGACGAACGAATCGAGGCGTCAGGCATGTGCTGCTTGCTACTTCTTCCGTCCTTTACGGGCAGCGCCGGTGGTCGCAGGTGCGCCCATACCGCGCTTGGTACATTCGGCACAGAACCAACGTTCTGGAAGTGGTTGCTTCAGGTTCACGCAGGGAAGGTGGAACTATGCAGACATGGTCAGCACGTGTAGCCCGTGAAGTAATAATGATCGGAGCACAGCAATCGGTGAAGTTACTTACCCATTGGTAAGGACAGTCAGGGTTATCACATGCAATCATTTCGCCATAGCTGAGTTTCTGACAGAAACAATACAGTTCCTTGTCATCACCGTCATCACCTTCCTCGCCCTCGCCCTCCTCGCCTTCGCCCTCTTCAACTGCTTGAGTTTCTTCACCAAAGTCGAAGTCCATGTCATCGACTTCGGATGAAACTCCGCGCTTCTTACGTCGACCACGACCAGAAGATGAGACGTACAACGACGGTGCAGGAGAGGGTAGTTTTATAGACCCCTGCGTTGCAATGACTTTACGTTCTGTAATCAGACGCGTCAGGGAATTCGATACGGAGGATATGTAAGCCACGTACTCTTCTGTACACTCTCTTCTGTACCATTCGTTCGACTGCCAGTGGCAGCAACGCCGGTATTTGATACAGGAAGCGTCGCACCAGAAAAGGCATTCCGAAGACTCTCGTTGATGTGTGCAGCGGGATTTCTTCCTCCAAGAACATACCCTGACCCCGCTGGAGCCCCGCCCGCGCCCGCTGACATAAGTGGCGCAGTACCTGCGACGACAGCAGCTGGGTCAGGCTCTCCTTGCAGCACCAGCACACGCCCAAGATCATAGTCCAACCGCGAACGCTTCCTCGACAATAGCTCGACGATCCGCTCAGCCAGTGCGATCTTTTCATCAGCGACGATAGATAGTGTCTTTTGTGCCAGTTTTATTTTCTCATTGGGTGGTGGCGGTGATGGCTTATCCTTGCTAGTCGCCTCAGAATCGGTGCGAAGAGCATAACGGATAGGTTTGTAACAGTCCTTTGCGATTTCTTGTTGTAGCTCTGGAAGAGTGTCACCTGGGTAAATACTGGAAGGAACGGTAGACGTACCTTGTGATTGGGTCTCCTTTGAGCGAAGCTCCTGCAACAGGAATTGGACCTCGCTCGGTATGTTTTCGAGGGCTGCGGATGTCAAGTACGATGCGCGCACAGATCGACCTAGTACCACTTACTGGCGATGAACTCGGATGCGATCGCAGCGGCTTCCTCTAAATTTTGAACTGAGGGTGTACTCATGAGAATGAACTCGAAGCATGGCTCGGCACGTGTCGGCAACTCAAATGTATTGAATCTCCGCGATTATGACTCAGCGAGATCTCATACTTCTCCCAGGATAAGTTCGGAGGTCTTCCCAGCATCATCATGAACCAGTGCAAGGTTGGGAAGCATCCTGTCTCCTTTCAACTTGTCTGTGCCCCGCGGCTAATCACAAATATAGCATTCTCGTGATACATATCTTCGCAAGTTTTGGCGCCACAAGGCGCTGTTGATATCGCTGGTTTCGAGTCAGCTGTGCCCTTACATTATCACGATTCTAGGGCTGCCACTACCACCGCCTGGCTTTTGCGCCTATGCCAGATGGGGAAACTGTTGTCCTTCAATTCTCTGGTCTACCCATGAAAAAACGAGTTGTTCCCAACAATCGTGGTGACACACTTGTTTTCATGTCATGCCTGCTTACCATGACGTTGTTTCTTCAGCTAAAGTCGGTACAGTAACAAGGAGCGGTAGCGCGGCCGTTTTCCATTTTCAAGGTTAGTTCACCTGTTGTATTTGTCTTCTCCCTCCTCCATTCCCCCGACGTCGCGGTCTTTCGCGTCCGCGGGGCTGCATCTCATCGCCATTCGGCCTTCGGGTCCCAACATCTCGACATCTTTGCGATTGCAAAAGATACTGCGCTTGGTTGATAGCGCACTGCAACGGCACCGCCTTCGGAGACCACGCATTGAATTTATCCAAGATGATCTTGCATCAACCATGCACAATACATGTCCAAGTTTTTACCGTACCCCCAAGTCCCGCGTCGCGATTTCTCGCGCCCATCGGTACCCTTCTTGCCGCATGGGATGCCTCCTCAAATGCGAACTGCTAAGCTTCGGTTGAAATATAACGAATGTCCAGCTTAGCGACGGTCATTTATTAATGCCCCAGGCATAGCCTCCCGACTCTTTCCGCAGTTTCCCGCTCACACGGTTTCCGACCGCGAATAGTGGGGAGTTTCCATTTGTATCTTCATGTCGCAGGAGTGTCTTTCCTCACAAACCTTTCAATTGAATTGGAATCAAACGCAAAAACTTCCGTACCGCCGATTTAGAGTGTATCAATTTACTGCATCGCAGAATGACGGTTGCCTCGAACAATCAAGGCTGTACGTACTTCTAATGCGTACCACCAGTCGCTGATTATATGTTGCGTAAACGAGGACCGTGACAGATATCGTTGAGTTCACATCCTTCATAGAAAGCGGCGACTGCTCCGAAAACCCTTTGGGGAGCATTGTGCGATCAATCAGCGATCAATGAAGCAAACTTCGGTGCCATCGTGGCCACGAGCGTATCACGATGGGCCGTTTTAGAACCGTGCTCGGGCCCCAGCACTGGTACCAAGAATCATGGCAATTCTTTCCCTCCTCAAAGTTTGGTGCAGTGTCCTCGGATTCTTTATTCCACGTTCCTGGACACAACTTGGGCTCCGCGCTTCTGCGTCCGGTGCGCCCGCCATATCTGACCATCGCCTCAAGTCCGCATCTCATTTTCACCGTCAAGGCACTGCTGTTGTTGTGAAAGGATCCGAGACTCAGGTTGCTGAGAATGGTTCGCCGAGGTGCTGTACTCTAATATATTAACGCCCATTCCATAGCCTAGGTACGTTCTGACCTAGAGTGGTCTTTAGAGTGGCCTAAAACGGTGGAGACCTCCCATTTAGAAAAAAGGGGAGCGATACTTTGGTCTTGTTCGCGACTTTGTAAAGATGCCGGGTCGGAATGACGCGGTTTTTTGTCTGAGGCGGTGCCTTCGGTTTGAACTTTTTTTTTTCCAGTGATGGGCTGAGTACCTCGCTGAATGAACAACTGAAACTTGATCGTTTGCATTCATTGCTTGGAGGCATCAACGTTCAGAATTAAAAGTAGCCCCGTGGTTTTGACATCATGTTGTACACAGTGGCGCTAGTTCCACGTATTTCTTCCCACTGGCACCTCCAAGCGCATGCGAGTCGCATAACGACAGTACCTTATTCCTCTCCCCCCCTTTTTTCTTGCATTTCCTAATTAACATGGCCTCCGCGGAGGCGGTTTGAGAGAGGGAAAAAAGCTCCGAAGGAGCGGTACGGAGGCTTTAATGCGTTTGTTATCAGATCCGACATTGGCGAGATTCAGAAAGGGTGGTTAGCTGAGCGCAGTATGTAAACGCCGAACAGTAAACGGTAACACTGGGCAGTGCACAAAGTCAGATGCAAAGGGATCCGAGAAAGTACATGCATCTGTGGACAACTCAGAGTATGCATATAAACGGGGTTGGGCGCACGGAGTGTTGAACCCACATACATACCACGACGACGCACTGCAAAGAAGAGAAAATCACAGTAGAGAAAAAAGCAAAGGACACTTGGACAGAATCGCAAAGGAGGTGTGAAACACAGAAACGATCAGAGCAAAGAGTCACTCGTATGCTCGTTGATCACATAAGTATCTGTGCACCTTCCCATGTGTAGTTTATCAACAGGCGCGTAGTTGACCGATCGTACCCGCAATTGTCCTGCCGAGATAAAGCCACTCCGCCCGGAGCTGGACTCTGTTGGAATATGCGTTGGAGCGGCTGAATGGGAGAGACGTACTTATCGGTAACCGATTTGCGAGTCAGAGGGGAAGTATGTCATATTCATCCCACAGGGTTTGGGCGGCCTGTCGCGCAGGAAATTAACTCGGCCAAGCAGGTGCGGCCCCCAAGCGGAAAATTAAATAAGTCGAAGCTTCTGGTCGCTTGTTGATAAGAGTGCGCGCAGAAGCATGCCGTGGGGGAAAAGGAGGCAACGATATGTGAAATGAACTGGCTAAACGGAAGACGGAGTGGGAGTACGAGTGCCAAGGGGGTAGTCGTAAACAGGGGTGTTATGTTGTGTTTTGAACTTCTAGTTTTCAGAACCAAAGACAAAGAAAACTCAACCTTGTTTGTGTGTTTGCGGAAAAAAAAAAAACGTCGGTGTATTTGAAGGTTCGTTGGGATGGAAGAGAAGCGACGTTCGCGCGGAACAACAATAATATGACGGCACAGGATACCACCTCTTGGCATTTTCTCGACCCCGGACGCGTGCGACGGGCATAAGGCGGGGTATAAAAGAGTACAGAAGCGGGTCAACATAACCATGTTGAACCTGAGAGAATGAAACTTACGAAGCCATCCGCAATATTACTACTCGAGGCAAGAGGGGATATATTACTTTCCATTTAGAAGTGTCTTCAGTAAGTCGCGCTGTGAGACGCCTATTGGGGTCGCTTGGATGCTCATGGGCCAATGAGAGGGCTCAGTTCAGTTGCGAAACCGTTGTTAGACTGCCGTTCATTTCAGCTGCAAGACGTGACGGTCTTGGGTGTCACGGTGGTGCAAAGACTTGAACTTAGTATGGTCCCTTCATCCCGGCAGTACTACCGCAAAGTGAGAGGCACGTGCTCAGGAGTAATACATCACGTGCGAGGCTCCAGTCAGTTACCGCGTTCCAAGTTCCTAGCCATACACTACAACCACTCGATCCGTATATTTCTCTTGCTTGGTGTATCTGAACTCAATTCATCGGCGTTTTCTGGTTATCGCTGAGCTGGGATATTTGGGTGCTTTTGATCAAACACCATGTCGTTCGAGCATGCTTCGGTCACGAAAGGTATGGTTCTTTGTCTCTGCTTACCAAGTTTCTATTCAGAGGGTGTGGGTTCCAGGACTTATGATGGGTTACGCCCTGACGTCTATCATGTGTGGAATATTCGATGTCAAGCACTATCTTCATCTACAGGTCTGAGTTCTTCCTTTTCGCCGATCAGGTTTTCTTTCTGACAGCTTACTGTCATCAGCTCGTTCCACATATTTCGCGTGACCATCAGGTAGTGAAACGTTCCCTTCCAAAATCTGAAGGGCGGCTTAGCCTGAAACAGTGACTTCCTCCAGTATTGGCGCCTCGCTACCCACCATGTCGCATTCTCGAACTCAAGTGACTTGCTGCTCGCTGAACTCCTCCTCTATTGCGTCGGAGTTAATATAGAGCGTCAATTCGGGAGTATCAAGTTTGCAGTGGGTACCATGTCGAAACGAAGATGCTCGAGATTTGACCCAAGTTTTGTTCACCAGTCCTTTGCCATCGTTTCCACGTTGATGTCAACCATTCTCGAATTTTCGTCGCTCATTCTGTTTCACCGCGTCGGAATCAATCATATTCCCGCTGGGCCAACGGCGGTGGTGTTCAGCATACTGTACCAGTGGTACAGATTGGTTCCTCCTGCATACCACCTTCGGATTTTCGGCGTTCCGTTGAGCAACAAGTCGTTCACGTATATGCTGGCGTCCCAAGTGAGTTTTTCTTGTCCTTCACATCGTTCCTGCTATTGATGTGAAGAAGCTTGCATTAGGGCATGTGCCGGGATCCTTGACATCCGCATGCCTCGGGCTGTTCGTGGGTTTCGTATACCGCTCGGAGCTTGTTAACATCAAGACATGGCGTGTCTCGCCGACTGTCATCCGGTTCTCAACACGTTTCTTACTCCCTTTGGTCGGGTCTACCCGCCCACCGCGTCGCCTCAATCGTGCACGTCCCGACCGGCAGGAACCAACCGCCGAATCGATCAATGAAGAAGTAATCACTACCGCGCGACCTCCCGCACCAACCACTCGGACAGACGGTGCTCCATCTCCGGTTCAGGGAGAGGCAGGCAGTGTTATGCGCGAGTGGGTAAATGAGTTGACCGGTAGGACCGAAGATCCCGCAAGAATACGGACACCCAGTGAAGCCGAGATCTCACAACTTGCTGCAATGTTCCCTGATATATCAAGAGATGTAATAACTAGGGCACTCCAACGAACGTGAGTACGAAATTGATTCAACTAAAACTCTTTTCGGTTGATGTGCCACATCATTGTAGTCCAAATATCGAAGCTGCAGTGGAAATTCTCTTGCATGCCCGATGACAAGGAGTAGTCATTTTTCAACAGATTTTTGCGTTGCGTCACCCATATCAGTTGTGCTCGCGCTTCAACCACAATTTATCAGATAGGAAGTAGTGAACTAAGTTGCCAATTCCAGATCTTCTCCCTCGGAGGCTTCACCTTCATCGTCTTCGGTCACAAAGGCCGTCATGGGGACAGAGTACAGTCGTATCACGGACTAGCGAACTAAATGTCAACGCCACAGAACCCGCTGCGTAATTAATACCACATTACCTTGTTAGGATCCTTGACCAGTACATACTTTCCCTCGGGCATCTTCATGCACAAGTCCGTGATGGTTCTAACGATCCCCCAGCCGTTGGCAACGGAAACGTTGAGCTGGCTGGCAAAGTCTGTGGGACGCATCGAAGCAGTACTAAGGATGACATGTCGTGTGTTGTCTTTGGGATTGACGCGCGAGATGTATCTGCAACCAGAACAATCGCACAGTCAGTCCCAGCGCTATTCGATCGAGCACACGATGCAGGGGTGTTGTCTATAGCCCAACGATATCGGACGACACGTACCCTATTTTCATGAGATCGGCACCCGCCAATATACTCTGGACCGTCCACTTTGCCAGTTTGCAACTGTTGTTTTTCATCTCCGTTGCAACGACAGCACCACGTTGAGAGTCCAGCTTCGAGCGCCAATCCTGAGCACCACCTGCACCCTGTGCACGGGGGTCAAACTCATTGAGGGCTCGGATCGTCACAAGTCCGTGGCCATCGGCTGGAATCCCGGCGCCCGGAACATACGCGTCCACTTCTGTGCGTACACAAATTTTGAGGTCCTCGTCTTCAGTAACGCCTAAATCGAAGACACGGTATCGGTAACCACACGACGCCAGAGGCTCTATTTCATCTGGGCCATAGAACGGGTTAGGTTGGGCAAAGTCTGCGGTCACGTTTTCGTGTACGGACTGGAACCCGAAATTTTGGTTGATGTAGGTCGCCTCCAGCGATAGCGATGTAGCGGAGTTGATCGACGGAGTCTCGAGGACGGCTGTTTTGTCAGCTGGATTATTGGGGTTGGGAGGTGTGGGGTCCTGAGGGGGGTCGGAGGCATTTTCATTTACAGTGACCGTGTCGAACGGACCGCCATCGCGTTTGTCGAAGAACAAGTTGTTCCCCTCGCGGAGAATGACGATGTCCCAAGGATAGACCGAACGCGGAGCACACATGAGTACAGAAAGGATGACATCGGTAGCGTAAACAGTTGCTTTATTTTTGGCTACGAGCTGCACAATCAAGTTCGAGGATTTTCAATGAGAAATATCTCGTGTACGTACCCGTTGGATGACTGGGTCATCGGATGTAGTGGTATTATATTTTATGCGATCGACAAGCTGAAGTGGTCGCTCGGTTTTGGTCGTGACACGGTCATACGATTTGTCATAGGCAGATACTCGTCCGTATGTGTCACTTTCGGACGAGAAGATTCAATAACTGTCGAGGAAATGTATGATAGCTCACTGACATGTTTTCTACCTCGTCAACCTCTAATTTGAGCTTGGCCAAGCGATGGAACTCGATCTCTTCCAGCATCGTCCACTGAGGTGAAATGGCGACAGAAGACTCCCGATGACGATTATTCTGCAGAAAATCATATCATATCAGCGATACCGGATATGATGAACCAGAGCAAACGGGCGTACTTTCTCCCAGTCTCTCCAGCCTCTCCGACCACCACGTTGGGCTGCTCCCCGCCCACTCGTGACACCACCACGAGCACCTCTTTGAGCGCCCCTTGCAGCGAAAGAATTGGCGCCACGTCCAGATGCTCTTCCCCTGAGAAACCCGCCGCGACGGGGAGGCGCAGGCTTGTTATCGACCAAGGAAAAGCTAGATTCATCCTCGACATGGAAGTATGCGAACGCACTCGCGGTACCACTGCCAAAGGCCTGAGCACCTTCTCTCTTCGATCTCCCTGCCGCACCACGCGTGTCGCGAGTACTTGGAAGGCCAACGGTAGCCTGGCGACTTTCACTTGTGGTGTCGTTCCAGTCTGCGAACCGACCGAGCTTGTCTGATTTCGAGTACGGTGCATACGGGATGTCCTTGAACTTGAACTGTTGGGGAATGTTTGATGGAGAGGGACCCCACCCTCCATCTGGATTATCGTGAATTGGTGGTAGGGAGAATGAAGCCATCTTGTTCTCGATGATGGTAGATATCGCGCTCGGATTATCGAGAAATTTTGTCTAGAGCCTGATCACGGAGAGCGTGAGAAACGGCACTTCCACCGACAGACATGAAGTAGGTTCGTTTGCCAACAACTTAGTATTGGGACTAATCACTAGGGCTCAGTGTTGTACGAGAGATCAACAAGATCAATGAGCACGAGCTGAAACTAGGGACCTCTGCTTCATGGCATGACCAATACAAGGGTGAGGCGTCAGAAACGCTCTCGTATGGTGATTCTCAACTTGTTCTGTAGACTCTGCCTACATCTTCATCGGTGGTCTTCACCTTGAGCTCACGGAAGGCGATGTAATCGCAATTTTTTCCCAGTGAGTCAACAGTCTCTTATTCACCATGCATAGTTCCAACTTTGACAGGTACGGGGAAGTCATGGACGTAAATTTACCTCGGGATAAAACAACGGGTAAATCGCGGGGGTTCGGTTTCCTCATGTACGAAGATCAGAGATCCACAATCTTAGCGGTTGACAATCTCAACGGCGCCGAGGTTCTTGGTAGAACTCTGCGTGTCGACCACGCCAAGGACTATAAACAACCTAAGATAAAGGGGGAAGATGGTGAATGGGTGGAACCGGAGGACCAAAGTTTAAATGCAAAGCCCGAGATGGCTATTGGTATGTCACCGTCTCGCATCCGACGATGCTCTGCTAATATCGGTATTGTTCAGAGGAGGCACCTCTCACTGATTCAGACGCGTCGTCCACGTTCTCCATTGACCCGGAAGACCCCATGAGAGATTACCTGTTAGCCCAACGCAAGGAAATGAAAGCACTCAAAAAGTTGAAGAAATCCAAAAAGGATAAACACGACGAAACGCCCGAAGAACGTCGCGCGAGAAAGGAACGAAAGCGAGAAAGAAAGATGCGGAAGGAGAAAAGGAAATCTATAAGGTGAAGGGAGAAGTGTGAGGAGCGGACAAAACTTTCTTTGATGCCAGTGGTTTCACGGCCACACTTTCGTTTTACAATATACACTTTGAGCTCCCGTCCATTGCTTCCTGCTTTCTTTTCTTTTTTTTTGATTTATCCTTTCATGCTACAAAACTCGGTGCACTTGGAGAGCACAAGATGTGAATAGACATGTACAATACTAGTCTCAATGCATAAGAAATTCTCAGAATGCATTTGCTACACTCTTGGCAAAAATAACCTGTATCACCATGGCTCTGGATGGTCTCTCAGACTTGAGCAATGTTATGGAACGGGTGGGGGGTACGAACGCACTCGCACGAACTGGTGAGGGGCACGAGCGCGCGTGCACAAGTGGGTAGGGATGGGGCATGAGGCCCTGAGGTGCCAGCGCGCGCACGGATTTGCGTACGTGCTCGTGCTCGTGCACATACAATAGCCGGGGCTGGCCAGTGAGGTGGTGAGGGTGAGACGAGGGCGAGCGATCGCACGCACGCACGCAGACGCTAACGCGTTTTTGTACGTGCTCGTGCTCGTGCAACCACTGGGGCTGGCCAATGTGGGGTGATGAGGGTGAGACGAAGGCGGGCGCCGGGCGAGTGCACAAGCGATGTGCTCGCATTCACCCGTTCGTGTACCATGTGTGTGAAGTGAGTGGGTTGGGCGCGAGTGTGAACGGGGGTTGGGGGGGTGAATGGCGGGTGCGTGCATATGAAGTGGGAGCGCGTGATGGTGTTTGGTCGGCAATTGAGACAGGGTTGGGTAGCTGCGTGTGCGATGGTGGTGTTGGGCGCATGTGATGAAGTTGGCAGTGCGGTGGGGGTGGGTGGCTGCGCATTGGGAGACAGTCGGTGAGTTACATGGCTTGAGTTTTCAATGACCACTTACTTAGAGACGGAAGCATGGCCAAATTTGGTGCTGACAAATAAATGTATCACGTGACTTCGTAAACGAAAACGAAACGAGTAAATACTGATCCAGGTGAGATGAAGAACGAAGATGAAAACGAAAAAAAAAATGAAATGAAGTATGAAATGAAAACGAAAATATAAAACGAAGAAAAAACAAAAAGGTGAAAATAAAGGTAAATCGAGTCACCGAAGTGACGAATCCAAAAAAAAAACCATTGTCCCGCCTGGTCCGCCATACGCCCCTCATAGGCGTCGAGATCGAGTGTCGGTATGCCAGTCGTCTCTGTCTAACACACCCAAGGCTGGAGGTCCCCCAGTTGGCAATCAGCACCATGTCACCATATACATTAACTCTTATCTCCTTCGGATGTACGCAGTCGTGTTCTTGCTGGCACACCATCATGGCGATCATTTCTACTCACTAGGGACCTTGTTGATAAGATAATATCGAGATTCTTTCTGACCAGAAATCCTTATGCACAAGCCTTTGGTTATAGATCATCAGACTTTCAAAGTCATATCAGCTCATTCTTGGGCGTGAATAAAAGTTGCCACGACACCTGGTGTTGACTCGATTGTATCCGTATTGAAAGTTCCACGTTCATCTCCAACCCCCACAAACACTCCACAAGCAACGCAGTAGTCGAGTTTCAAGTCTTATTAATTGCCCTTCACTGAACGACTTCCATTCGCAAGATTCCATCATGGCTCCAGTAACGCGCTCTTCCGCCCCATCAACTCCCGCCAAGCCACGCGTGAGTACCGGTTCAGACGGTCTGATAACACCTCCCAGTACTGGTACACGCCGTACGCCCCATTGCACCACGTGCCACCGCCCACGCGCAGGGCATCCGCGCTCTGGCTGTCCCTACGTCGACGCGTCAGATCCAAGCCCTACATCCCCCTCCACCAGAAAGCCCACTTCCAGGGTGGCCCAGACCGCACCCGTAGCAGACGATGGCATCCTGGACGAACTCTCCTCCCTCCATATAATCAGTCCGACAGAGGAGGACGGGAACAGACGCGCGTCCATGTCACGCACTCCCGGGAACAAGTCGAAGCGGAGGCTTTCGGTTAGGTTCGCCCTCCTCCCGGAGAAGACGCTCGCGTCTCTTAGTCCGACCGATTCGCACTTGGTAGAACAGTTGCTTCAGCCTGGCATGATCAGCGACGCTGTGTCGCCACAGGATAGCGTGGGACACGTGTTGGAGTGGCGGAAGACGCTGGACGGCGCCAATCTACTAGATGCTCCCATGGAAGACCCCATGGAAGACCCCATTGAAGTAAAGACAGAGCCGTTGTCCGGGAACACGACCTCCCCGCTTTCACGCCGCATGCCTTGCACGCTTTCTACGCCTACCGCCAGTCTTACGGTCACAGAGGCTGTCTCTGACCACGGCATCGGCGGCTCGGCTCTCGATATGAACGAGACAGTTTATTTGCTTCCCGATTCCGATCCCGATACCAGAAAAACAAAACCGCTCAGTCGTTCGATGAGCTTCGAGCAACGTTCCCTGTTTTTACAGCAGCTCAGTCATTCCTCCAGCACGGCACCCGCTACGTTGGTCTCTCTCCCACTTGCAGACCTTGACAACGTGCGGCGTGATGCAGAGAAAGTTGGCTTTCATGTTCGTGTTCTTCCGAGTTGGGAGAACGATAATAAATGGGTCGTTCTTGGTACGGAGCAGGAGGCAATTGACCTCTTGGCAGAAAAGTTTTCCGAGGAAGAAAAAAGGAGTACGAGGGCTAAGGGGAAAGGCGGGAAATTAACAGCGGTCACAGGTGGCGTGGTATTTGGTGCAGTAGCCACCTGGACCGGCCTCGCATTTTCCTGAGGACCGAGAGATCTTTTCATTCCACCCAATGATTTGTATCGCTTGGATGTTGCATTACGTTTACCAAGTGTAGCAGTATCCAAATCTTGACCTCGTTTTTCGACAGCAAACCTGGCAGACTCACTCTTATGGGTAAACGGGCAGGATATTAATGGGTGACATTCATACCTATCGAGGACTAATACATCATGTAAATGGTACGTCTTCCGCTATACAGATACTACCTAAAAGCAGCAAGTCCGCACGATAACCAAACTCGTCAGGAACACGCGTACGTAGTATACAGAAGACAAGCCCACTGTGAAGCGTGCTTCGTTCACATGTCCTCTGGGAACCTTACTGGCCCTAAACATTTGCATGACCTCTCTTGATGTGGTCGTGGACCTCTTTGATGTGCCTTTTAAGTGACCCTCGACGCATCGGCTTCTTGCACTTATCACAGGTCACACGTTCTAGGCGGGGATGAGATCTATGACGATAGTGACGGTGATTGGCAGGTGACGGGACGTGTCCTGACACAGCTTCCGACCTGCAGGAACTGCCGCTTAATCCTGTCATGTGAGTTTGAGTTGTTGAGGTAATGTCAGGATAAGCTGCCGTGTATAACCAAGCGGGCACTGGATACGGAGGATGGTCCGTATCGCGTAGAGCAGCTCGCTGTGCAAGCGCTGCTACAGCATGGTGGGGATAATCACCCTGTGGCTGTGGCCATCCAAATGCATTTTGAACTGTCGTCACGGATGGGACGTGACTTCCGTCGAGATGCATGAGGGGCACATGTCCTACCGTCTGTGGCGCATGTACATTAGTAGTCTCCGCCTCCGCAGCAGACCACCAGGGTCTCAAATGCGCATCAGTAAAATAATCACAGCTCGCCGAAGGTGAGGGCAACGCGCGACCCAACGCAGTTTCGTGACACGGTGCAGGTGACACACGGCCAATATTTCTGAAAGAACAACGGCTGAATAAGAGTAAATTTTGAGAACGCGAAGGACTAACTCAGCGACGCTTGGAGGAGCGGTCAGCGAACGATCACTATTGCTAACGAAAGGCACGACCGCAGGCAGCCATTCGCAATGGTTAACGGGCACGTCGGCGCTAGTGGAATTGTCAGAAAAGAGGAACATGTGGAATCGTCTATACGTACTAGGTGCACATCGGCGTGATGTCGATGCGGTCTGTGGGATTGACTGGTGCGCCTTCGGGGTGATACAAACCGGGGCGTTCCCGGTCGCACAAATAGCAGAAGTACCTAATCATAGACAGACATCAAAAAGCGTGTCTCGGTCGCAACGTAAGAGTTATCTACAAGTTGTCTTGCATCGTTGGAGTGCAATGGGGTTATGAAAATGAGAAGGGGGAAGACAAGAGCAATATTTCACTCTCTGTATTGGGTTTTTAAATCCAACACCTTGAACGCGACACAGCTTCAAAGGCGCGTGGGTGAGATTGGCCCTCCCGCTGGAGCCCGCTGGGGGGGACGTGGATACCGGAGGGCCGTAAGCATGGCGAGATGGAGATAGAGTTCAAATTCAAGAGTGAAAGGGATCTCGAACAAGATGGGAAACCATAATCACCTTCGTGCCGATCAACCTCGCGTCAAAGGGTCGAAACCACATCGCGGCAAGCTTTGAGAGGGTCACAGTGAGCCGTTCAGATGAATCAACCAGAAATAGTCAGACAGGGAGTTGTGGTGGCGCCACGTACAACGCTGGATACCTATCAGAAAATTCGATGTTTTGTCCGGAAAGGAAATACTTGTGTTCTGAGGATTGGTATATGATATCGCTCCGCCGAACCTGTCGGTGACTTCATGCACGACCCCATGCTCCGACCCGAAGACGATGGTAATCAAGGATATACTGCCAACAGAAGCCACCTGCAATGAAAACTGGGCGTCTGGCCGGGCCGCATCTGCAAGACGGCGAGTGTTTAATGTTATCGCTTGCACTGCCAAAAACCCTGGCTGGAGGACGGCGGCTAGCGAGAAAGGAAATTAAGGTTCAAAGCTTCGGCTAAGTTGGCAGGCAGGACGACCCTGTGTTCCTCTGAGGTGAGGAGATAAAATTCGAAGCACGGATCTACTTGCCAGTGGATCAATGGACGGACTGTGGTTTCTATGTAGTAATTTGGTGTGATGCGAGTCCGACGAACATCAAATCTCATCGTGATGGTATCGCCGATAGTTATCTGATTCAAAACGCAGTTATGGTTAGTCGTGTTTGGGGCGAGTACCTTCGTCGCCGTCGCCGTCGACGTTCTTCGTCCTTTGATTCTATTTTACCGCACGCGCAGCATCATTCATTACCTTCTTACGTGTCTGCCTTTTTGTCTCCGTGACTTTGATTTGTTGAGTCGAGGCGAATTATTTGCCAGAGGTGTGATGGTGATAAGAGATCACGTGTCACAATCTACTCTAAGAGGAAAGGTCGACGTTCGGCATTTAATGAACATTTCCCCGGACATCTCTTATTTGCTTGTCTACAATGTCTGTTAACGCGTTTAAATCGTTTGAAACATACACACAAGGCGCCGAGCAGGACCTACAAGGCGATGGCGACTTGCCCACCTACGACGACCTGGCTGCCCAACACAGCCCCAATTCCCGGTGCGTGCAACAGTGGGCAGCTTGCAAGTAGACCTGAACATGTACACAGATTTGGCCGGTGGAGAGGATGGATTGAGAAAAGGTGGGTCCTCTTTTTCTTAGTGAAAACGGGGCGACCCTGCATTGACACGGATCTAGGGCTGCTGAACGCTATGCAGGAGTTGCCCCAGAGGAACTGGAACGCAGGCGTGCACGAGGTTGGGGTGACGATCAAGAACAAACACCAGTAAGTGACCATCTTGACGTCTTCTCCAATCTCGTAGCTGAAAGACGGGGATGTCAGGATATTCAAGTAAACATCCCTTCTGCACCTGCTGGGTCTTATTCCAACCAGAGTCGTGTTGCGACAGCCCCATTGCGTATTCGTATAGATCATGATCTCTCCGATACCCCTGCGTCCTCTTCGCAGCCCAATCAGGGCATTTCTCACCCAGAATCCGTTGTTTCTGCCTCGTCAACGGATCCCCTTTCTCAATCGCAGCAAGACCTACAAGGAACGGCTTGTGAAACCCTTCTACCTAGCCATCTGCAACTTCATCAGTTTGGTTCGCGATTTCTTCCACACACAACATCGCCCATCCGGTGTATTCTTCCTATCAATCGCGACCGTTTGCTGCTTATTGGCACGGACAATGGCCTCTCGGTTTTAGATATGTATCCTATGGAATGGGCGAGTGACGGTAACGCTGGAATTATTCAAAAAGGCCCCGGAGACGCGCAGGCACGTGTAATGTGGACAGGAGAAGCGTACGTGGTCTTGCCGAACTATGTAACACGTATTCGTGCTCAGTTTTACTCTCAGGATGTATCAAATGTCGATCCTCGAGCACGAAGACATCGGCGAAGGAACCCCACAGGGTGTTGTCCTAGCATTGGTAGGACCGGACCCTGACGCACCGTCCGCTTCAAGCGGGCATCAGGAATCATTACGGACCCTGAGGATGTACAATCTAGCAAGTCTTACGAGCCTCGCAAAATGGACTATTGCTCAAAATGTTTGTATATTACCCAAACTGTCTTGTTGTGCTCTTACCCGCTCCTGGCGCTGCAGGGTACACATCCTGTGGACCTCCGTCGCGCTTCCGACTGGAACATCCAACAAACACCTGTCAAGAAACACCGTCCGGCAAACAGTATTACCCGCGGCCTGAAGTACCTTATCGACTCTCCAATCCGTACACAGCAACCCGCAACCTCCTTCGAGTCCTACCTTGCTGTTCCGATGGGAAGGCGGCAGACCGTCACTGCCTCCGCTGACGCATCATGGGATGTCGTTGACGATCTTCCATTGCGGTGGGCTACTGATTTCGTACCACTTGCCAGTGCTGGCTCTCGATTGGCATGTGCGAGCGTCATTTCGTACACATTATGGCATGAAGGTGGGCCTGGGCCTTTCGGAGGGAGACATGGACGACGAGCACTGCTTGCGGTCGCCACAAAGTATAATATATTCTTGTATGAGGCCCCAAAGGGAGAAAGGGCATTTCATTTCGTCAAGGTGGCCGCCCATTAATCTGCTTTGCTTTCGAAATTCTTACACATCAATTTGTGGACAGGAATTCTACACACCAGTTCCGCCCCGTAACCTTGTGTTCGTGCACCAGTCGGTCCATGACAGCACCCGATCCTCAGCCGAGAGCGCTTCACCAAGACAGACGGGATATGGTCACTCTCGCGGTACATCCTCGGATTCCCATTTCCCCCCCCACAATAACCGCGCATCCACAATTCCCCTCTCACATCTCACGTACAGTGCACAGATGGCCATATTCGTCGTGTTCGAGAAGAAGGCGGGGCTCATACGAGTTGCAGATGCGGCGGTAACGGAGGTAGAAATGTACGACGCTGGAAGCGGCAGCGGCCTTTTGAGCGCTGGAAACTTCATGCCCACAAAAGATTCTTCATTAAGTGTTGGCAGTTCCCTCGGTCCCAGACGTTCCCGCGCTTCAATCGATTTCATGGCGTTCAAGGAGGGAAAAGGCGCCTGGATCCTCCCATCCCTCGTCGATCTACCCGCAGCGCAACTTCCCGGCGGAGATATCTCGCCTGGAAAGTCGGTGTATGTATTCACGAGAGGAAAGAACACACACGTTGTCTCTGCGCCACTTCCCGCGATCATCCAACACGCACCGCCCATCCACGCCCTTGCATGGTCTTCCCCACCATCCAGAGTCAGCATACGCGTCTGCGTTCCCCAGACGACATCACCCTCATCATCATCATCGCGCGCCAAATCTCTTGAATCACCGCCCTTTCTCCAACTCATCGGGTTCAGCGAAGACGGCGTCGAAGCACAGGAAATACCGCTCGCAACGCTCCTCTCCACCTCCACCACCACTACCAACAACAACAACCCAAAGGGTAAAGACAAGGGTAAGGGCGTAGCGCTCGTAGATCCGCGCCGCGGGCAGTCGTTTATCGGTGAGACCGGTTTCTTGGCGTATGGTGGACATTGGCACCGCCTTCCCGAGATGGCGGCACCTGTTCTGGAACGAACGGATTCGGCGTCGTCGGCGTGCTCGTTTGATAGTGTTCACACCGAAGAGGTCGTCGCTCGACTGAAGGCGGAGGCTGGAGTGTATGGGTGGTTGAGAAAATCTGTCGAAGACTGGCGGGTATTCTGGGTCGGGGGCGACGCGCGCGAAGTGGGTAAACGCGACGAGGAAGAGGACGGAGTCCTCGTATAATGACTGTCCAATGACTGACTATCTAACAATCGATCCCTGCCTATATAACATTCTTTTTGTTTTCTCGTGATTCGAACAGGTAGAGAGATCACGCACGTATAAATACTTCGCAGCTGGTATGTACTGTATCACTGACACACGCCAAAAAAGAAACGGAAACGGAAACGGAAAAGGGAAAAGGGAAAGAACATGCCCAAAACAGCGAGGACGGGCGCACCGAGTATTACACGTAGCTGGTCGTACCATGGGTAATGTAACGAATGTCAATCAATGCAACAAAGGAACACGGACACACAAGAGAGGAGTAGAGAGGGATCAAGACGAAAAAAAAAAAAAAACTCCATTATATACGCATTAGGCGAATACCAACACATCCCAACCGCATCGTCAACGTTGCGTGTATATCATGAATTTGCGCCTCTCCTACCAGCGAACGAAGATCGACCGGACTCGTCTAGTGATTGCCTCGGTTTCTGACTAGGCTGTGACTCGGGTCGAGAGGACATTGGCCGTCGATCACGGATCACGACAAAAGATCGACCAGGCTCCTTCGAACTGGAGGCAACCGCATTGTCGTCTTCCACGTCGTCCAACACCAACCCATCTGAATGTCTGCGATTACGGCGAATGTTGAACCAGTGCTTCTTCTTCAGCTGACCTGCATCCACGTTGGCCACATTATCACCTCGAGACCCTTTTTCTCCAGTCTCGACCAACGGATGGGACTCGGGTGCTGTGCCTGACGCCGCAGCGATGGCGGCCAACTCCCCGACAATGATCGCAGTTTGACTCACTGTTCTACCTGCCGGCAACCCTGATTTGGTGAGCACAGGCATCCTCGCCGCATTGGCAGAAGTCGTTGTCGTCGTTGATGCTTCTTCGTGGTGCACAGCCATGGGGCCCTCACCAGGACCGGATCCCCCCCGTTCCACGCTCGGGAAGGTCAGCGTGGAGTCCCCTTTACCGCCCGCGATCGCATAGGGAGAGTCGAAATGCGCACGTCCACCTCCTACGCGTGAGAATCCGGAATTCGACGTTTGTGTATGAGGTGAAGATTCAGTGCGATCGTAGGACGCTCTGTTTCCAGGTCCGGGGAAGGGCTGCCATGCACCCATGATATGTGCGCTTTCGTCGTCTTCATCGCTGTCCTCCCTATACGGACGGAGTGCTTCCTCGGGACGGAGCACCGAGGCAGGCGGCCCAGAGTGGTGCGAAGCGGCGGACCCCTTAGCTGGACTGGCAAATGAAGCGAGTGGTGGTACGAACGATCCAGAGTCACGGACGGCAAACGACTCGCGCACTTCTGATGTTTTTCTGCGTTCACGCCCGCCCTTGCGAGTGCCACAACAACCTAGGATGGCGAGCGCGCCAACGAGGCCACTATCAACTGGGCGTCGAGATCGATCGAATCCCACCCGACCAAATATGCGGACAAGGGCCTCTGTGAACTTGACCAGCAAGATGAGGGACAAGGCAAGATAAACGAGGCACAACACGATGAGTATGCCGTAGGCGACCCAGCCACTAGCAGCCGAGCCAATGGAAATCTAAATAACAACGTCATGAATGATCTGTGAGGAGCTATAACATGTTTTATCCTCACCGTTGGCGTCAACACCACAAGTAAGACCGCGATTACGATCCTAGCCACACAGAACAAGAAGCTTATGAGGCTCATGCCCGCCCCCGTACCCCAAGGAAGCCATATGCTCGTGATCAATGCAGTGACAACCTCCGATATAAGAATCACTATGGCTTGAGCTGTACCACTTCTCTGGCCACCCCCTATCACAACCCCATTAACTAAATTTGACAAGAGGAGTAATCCAGAGAAAAGCTGTGAGCCGGGGCGGAAGTGATTATAGAGGGGTCCGAGTGAGAGGAGAGTCCGCGTTTCGTCGTAGAGCTTGGAAGTAGGTGTTTGAGCAAGCCGAAGCAACAGGAGTGCAGGGAGGATAACTGAGAAAACTGCGAACGAGAGTGCTCCAAGAGCAATGGAAGAACTTGAGGTGGCAGTGGAGAATTCGTAAGCGGAGAAAACGGTCACAGGGAAATGGAATAGAGAAAGCACGCGAACGAGGTTACCGATCAAAACGCTACTGTGAAATGAGCTAAAGTTCGGCCGGAGCCAACGCCGTCGTAGAGTGGGGTACGCGTGGGTATGGCCGCTCAACGAACGACTCTCGTCAATCATGTTATCGAGCATGTCTTTGCTTCCTGCCGATTGACGCGGGCTGCGACCCTTGTTTACGGAAGTCGGGAGGCTGGTCGAAAATGATTTCCGCGAGAAAATCGAATCGATCATCCAGATGAACAGGCTGATGAGAATGATTCCCGCCAGGATGGCAAGGAAGATAGAAAGGCATATCCCAAAGAGATTATGAGGGCTAACTCCCACGCTCCATGCAAAAGCCGCCATTCCACTCGGTGTTCCAGGAGGAAGAAGAAAGAGGGAATTGGGAATGGACGTGTTGATATAGAGGACGGAGCTCGGATCGCTTAGCTGATCTGCGAATGTCGACGGAGGATTGTACGACTGAACGTCGAGGGGATTCCAATGTTCGGAATTAGGTATCAGGCTAACATCTATGGCATCGAAAACGTTACGGTGCTGTGAACGTGGACACTTTTGAGTAGAACTCACTGTATGTAAGGGTAGCCCATGCGGTCTGCGAGAGCAACGGGTCTAGTAGATAATTGAGGGACCGAAGACAGCCTATCTGTGTAAATTGACTTACAAATGAACGGTGGCCATTGAACGGCGACCATGGCCAGCGCGGCGCACCATTGCGTATGCATCACGATATCGCGTAATGAGGGCGAACCTTGGAACGATGAGGGCGTGAACGGCAATCGAGACGAGTGACGTACAGAATCTTATGAGCGCAGGTGATGTTGCTAGACGTTCACCGCTGATGGCACGGGCAAGAATGAAACCGGCACTCTGTACACGATGCCAGATGCCCGGCGCCGGTCGACTTAAACCACGACCCCACGCAACAGTGATGCGAGCGACGCCAATGATCAGCCAGTAAGCAATTGCTAGAGCGACAGTAGCCCAGAAGATGGTATGTGCGCTTCCATATGGCGAACTGAGTGGACCAGGTTGAAGTGGGGTAGTTGCAACGGTTAGACAAAGGATCTCTTGCTCATTGGTATCAAGTGCACGGAGCTGTGTATTCATGGTGGTGAAGAGGTTTTGGGAGTCGAAGGGCATGGTCACCGCGAAGGCATACCGCCCGATTTGTATGGGACAGTAGGTCGAGTTTGGGGGAGTAAGGGTAGGGAGAGGCGAGGGTGGGCGGATGAGATCGCATAAATAGAAATCGTTACTGTAAGTAGCGATTGTAAGCGTCGTAGTATCCATGAAAAGCGTAGCAGCTAATAGTCGAGGGTTTGAGTAATCCGGGCAAGCAAGTGACAAGTAAACATACCGAGACTGGTGTTAGAGTTGATGATCTCTGCAGCTGTGTCGCCGAGGACGGTGATGTTCAGGGTCTGGTCGTCTATAATCTGCGAGTAGACGGTGTCGACCGACATTTTCCGGGAAGCATCACCGCTGTAGCAATCACCGAAAGCAAGCGTGGCAGGCTGTGCGAACGACAGGTGGACGAGCAGGAGGAGAAAAGGGAGGGCGAGAAGACGCATCGGGAGCGCGCTGCCCGGGGACGAGGACGTTGGTATCATCGTTGCAGACGGCGAGCGCGGGGAGTTGTGAGAGGTGTGTTCATTAACGGAGGTTTGGGTCGCCGTGCCTCTGTGTGCCATCACACGACTTATGTACTTACCACGCCACACCACACCACCAGTTCGGCGTTTCAGCATCTGCGCATCGTTTCTTACTACTTGGCTTTGAGACATGTCATTCAAATCTATAGCATCTCATACACTTCAGGGCTCTCCAACCGGGTTCCAGGTCACAGCACCGCTCGCCCCTTCATCAAGAGCATCAATCGCCGCCACGTCCTCCGCGTCGAGGGCGAAATCGAACACCTTGAAGTTCTCCTCGATTCGGTTGACGGAAGTAGCCTTGGGAAGTGGTACAAGGCCTTTCTGCAGCGACCAGCGAATCAGAACCTGGGCGGGACTCTTGCCGTGCTAGATTCGGAATCCCAGTCAGACATACATAGAAGATATACCTATCCCCAGACAGTCGCACCTTCTTTGCAATTCTGAGCACAACCTCGTTTTTGATCCCCTTTCCCTCTGCGACATCCTTACCTTTAACCAGAGGCGTGTACGCCTGCACGATGATCCCATTCGACTTGCAATACGCCACAATTTGGCGCTGTTGACACCACGGGTGAAGCTGTCCACATAATGTGAGCATTGTTCGGTGCGAATTCCGGGTGAGATTAATTCTCACTTCGACTTGGTTCACGGCAGGCCTCTCTAACCCTGCTTTCTCGATTTCATTGAGATGTTTCTCCGAACTACACAGAAACATGAGTAAGTATGAAGAGTCGGATGGTTATGCCAACGCACAAGTTCGATACTCCTACAGTGCGTACGAGGCCACGTTTCTTGGCTTCCAGCACAGCCTTGTATTTCGTAAGCCTTGCATCACGTCCGCCATGCGGGGAGTGGACGAGAAAGAGGTCATAGTAGCCTAAATTTTGTAAGTTGACCTGCAGACTGACTATATGAGAAGAAGACTTGCTGTAGCCGAGCTTTTTAACCGATTCCTCGACGTTCTTTAGTATCTCCTCATACCCAAAATCCGCATTGATGACCTTTGAAGCTATTTTTCAACCATATCAGATTCGACAAGGAGTACGCAGCTCCAGATACCCGTACTGATGAAGACTTGTTCACGCGGAATCCCAGACTTGCGGACACCTTCACCGACTTCGGCCTCATTCTCATAGTACTGCGCGCAGTCGATATGCCTGAGAGGATAATGGTTTCATGCGTGGTGAGAACCAATTTGGATGCCAAGGACCCTTGCACACCTGTACCCGGTTTTCAGTGCATCTTCCACAGCTCCAGGGCACAGCGAGGCTTCGAGCAGGTACACTCCAAACCCGATGGTAGGCAAAGTGTATCCTATCATGAAGTCAATCAAGCCAGCTCATCAACGGCGGCATGGATCAGTATACCGGTAGACAAAGTCACGGAGGTTGGTACGTCCGTCATTATGAGAGGAGAACAAGTTGAGAGCTTGGGAGTGGTCTGCTTGGGAGACTTATATCGAACAGGGGATAGGACCCCTGAGAGTATGATTCGTCCTACTTCCTGGAATAAAACGAGACATCTTAAATACAATCCAACATCGTTCTGGGAAATGTTCTCGTTTGCGATATCTAATCTCGTTCGCTAGAGAACACAAACAACGACAAACATACCACCGAGTGTTGTTCCACCGTTCATCACCGACTGGCACAGAACCAACCAAACCACTCCGTCAACATGCCAGTCCCATGGGAAGCCCTCATTCCGTTTGGTATTACTCAACGCACACTCGAGTTAGTCAGATGTCGCTGATTTTCCTTCTCAGGTCTGTTAACGACCATGTTCGCAGCCGCGGGTACGCTCTTGAACACATCTAAAAGGGCCCAGAGCCAAGGCAAGGTATGTCCCTTCTCATGACTCTCCCATGTCTTATTCTCAGACACCCGTTGTTGGCATGTTAGCCTGTTCGCTACAACATCGACTCATGGGACGAAATGATGATGGACCGCGACAGGCGATTGACGGGACATCCCCGCGGACAGAAGGTACGCTCACCCTATCTAGGTTTTCACTCTCGAGAACCTTTTTCACGGATGATTGGTGATGTTCTCACTTCTAGTCGGATCTTACACCTCCGGAGGGTTTCAATACCAGTAGTGCTTGGTACACACAACAGACCTCGTGAAACCATGACTTGTCCGCACTGGTCTATATACCGCTTGGGTTTACACGCGCGCGATTGATGTTGCCTCGAAATACAGTCAGGCGCAAATGGTCGTGGGCTCGCACCTCTCTTTGTCCGCAAACGTAGCAAAGATGGATCTCACGAACGCTGAGTTCCCCCGGTTATGCGTTTCATTGTGTAAAACGAGAATAGTGTGCTCAAAGTTCGGTCGGCAATCCGGTCCTCGTCTCACAAACGTCGACACTTGGAAACGCAAACCCTGATTTGGTGTCTGGGCCGCTTTAATGAGCATAGCCTCCCACCAACCAAGTCGGGCAACAACTCTATGGATTCGTCTTGAGGGCCATACCACTCGGTCCACTCGGTAAAGTCGTTCCACCGGATACCCGACGTCAGAGATACTGTGCGACAGTTGCTCCATTTAGGTTAAATACGCATCTCTCGCTTGAACCAGCTCCAAATCTCTCATGCCCTGTCTTCTCTCCGAACACCTCGCTATCATCCACGAATGCGTATCGCTTGCTAAACAAGCACTGACTCATCACATCGAGCCCCGAACGTCCCGGGAACATACGAGCCTCGTGAGAGCACGAGAACAAGCATGAGAGCGTGACTCCAAGTGAAGCGTGGACGTCCATATCAACATTGGGTATTGAGATGTTTTTATTTTTCTATTCCTTTTTCTGTCTCTCGTGGGGTAATCTTAGACTACCCTATGTAAGACAAACAATCCGGTCTAAGGGGCCCGACTGTAGAAATGAAGTGTTCATAATACAGTACACGATCACGTGTGTATCACCTCTGAACTACCTCAGTACCATGGTGTCAGGTCATCTGCTTCTCCGGCGGTACCAACTGACGTCTGGCTCTCCTTCACTTCAAATCAGCGTACACGATATGCGTGATATATCAACACTGCATGCGAGGGCTACTTCGGGTGCATTTATAGGACATGGATCCAGTGGGTGTTTTGGCAGCTGACGCGCTCAGGGCCGAGGATCAAGCAGGCGACGTCGAAATCGTGGTTTATGTTGCTGAGGATGACGATCATGACCTATCTTGTATGCTAGATGAGGGCTACGAACCTCGTGGAGACATTCCATCCCCCTTCTCCCCCATCCCGCAGTGATAGGTGCGATGCAGTGAACGAAGAAGAGAGAGTGAAGTGGCTCCGAACAGAGCGGGCGAGGAGTTCATTGCGAAGGTGCAGATGACCTTTCGACAAGTGGATTTCATGTTCGCCCGACAAAGCGTCGGATCCAGTGCGGTATTCGGGCGTGATAGAGCCCGTGTATCGTTGACTTTTTGGTCCTTGCCCGCTCGCACCGTTTGCCAAAACCACTATATCGAATCAAGTCCATCGAGCCCACATGAATGCAAAATGTATGTAGGGGTCTCTTTCTGTCGGTGCGGAGAGCAATGGAATGATGTGCCTGTCGCAGTTGGAGAATTGCATTCACGAGTGGAACCCTTTTCTGCCGAGTTTAAGCAAGGAGGTGGGACAAATTACATCGACGATCACGAAGCACTGAAACTTTGCTCACCTGGCCACCCCAAGCGGTTTGTCTCTCTGACTTGGCTTTCAATTCATCTGGGTGATGGTTTTAAGCAGCTCGGGTCAACGGAGGACCTCAATGAGGCCATTGTCGTCGGCCGAGATGCACTGGCACTTTGCACATTGGGGCACCGAGGTCATTGGAGAACCTTGGAAGCTACCTCCATGTACCGCGAATAGTATCTTCTGTCTGCCGCAAGAGCATGGATCCGTGTAGCCGAAGATTTTCAACATCCCACGACAGAATTCTAGCATACGAAAGATTACTTATTCATCACCTCGCTACTCTACCATCATTACCTCAACATCTCACTGTGACGCTCTCGTTGTTTTAGTCGATCAGGGTCGTGTCCACATCCCATTTCAATGGGAACTGTCATTGGAGCTTGGTACTTCGGCTCTGGATACAAAGTCAACGAACGTGTCAGGAGGTAGATCTCGGCATCATCTCGAGGAAACTATGGGACGAGGTTGTTTCTCCCGTGGTCGACCTCCTCCAGACGATACATCCATTTCGATCTCGCATCTGGTACCGTGGTGTCCCACTGCCGTGTTCTCCACTCTTTCCCTGCACGCCGCTGGTCCGTATAGGACAGGCCAACGAAATCTCGCCGATTTCTACGTCCCGTCTTACACCTCCCCGACCTCTTCCCAACCTCAATGGAAGAGTGTCGCATAGCATTCAAGTCGTGGCCGCGGGTTTTCTAGCACAGTACCATGCTGTGGATGGAAAGCATGTGATCATTGGCTACATTCGTATCGTTCGAGTGTTGCTCCGTGAAATTTCGAGCCAGTGTCATCTCTAACGTTGCACTCTAGACGTGTATTCAGTTCCCCTCATGATGTATTCCGCTCTCCACGGGCGCAACATGAGGCCCAGAGCATTTTACCGTGGAAGGGTTGTACATTTTGCGAGCTCAGGTTCCTTTTAGATCTTTCAATTCGTTCCGAACCCGGTCTCTGAATGCCTCAGGAGCGTGATTCTAAACGTCTTCACTACTGTACATCTACATATCCTGATTTGATTCGAGCTTGACCTTTCATTTAATCACCAACCGTTCATGTTGAAATTCATACACCTTTTATTCGTATACTTCATATAACCCTCACCGCCCTCGTCCTCATCCAAAGAGCATACTCGCAGCGACATCTACGTTTCCCCCGCCAGCCACTAACAACTGGATAGCCTGCTCCCTCGACGCTCCAAGACCAACAAGCGTCGCAATATCGTTTTCGGGATATCTTCCTCCGGTGCTCGCTGCCCCCACAGCCGATGCACCGCTTAGGGTATGTCCTCCTCCAGGGAACCTTGAACCTGAACCGGGATTCTGCGACACCGACGATCCTCCTCTGAACGACGACGAAGAACCAGAGGAAGTAGCGACTGGCTGAGGGGAGGGGAGTGATCCCTCCGGGTCCACCCCCGCTTCCAGTATACGCGCTTTCTCCGGGAGCTCATGCTCAGGAAGGAACGAAACTTCGCGTCCTTGGATACGGAGGACACCTTTCTGGAGGTCTATACAAGCTTGGTGCGCCTTGAGCATGTCGAGTCCGAGAAGGAGGTCGACGTCGCGCCCCTGATCGGCATTGCCGTGATTACGACGGACAAGCACGGTTTCTGAAGCTCACCTCCATGACAGTGAATGAACAGGGTAAGTAGAGGTCTGCCAGCTTTAGTTGTGCACTGTGTACCCTTCCGAGAATCTTGGCGGTTCCTACACCTCTAGCGATACCAGCGAATCGTTTGTCTACGAGGCGCATGATCCTGGGTGTCATGTACATATTCATATTTCGATCAGCGAGCACAGCTGGGGGTGGGATGTGTAATCACAGACGTACCCGCATGATTCAGCGCATTCCGGACTCACTGATAGTAAAATAGTGTCAGTCCAAGAAAGAAACGACCAAGCGCCTCAATCAACTCACTTATCGTGCTTTGTGCACCACTGTCCACGAACGCCTTCACGGGACGCGAATTAACCTCAACTGGAACGCTGACAATGCCCTTCACATTAGCAATCCCTCGACGCCCCTACTCTTCCTTCCTCCCACGCGGACAAACGCGAAGCTGACTCACTAAAGCATTGCTACCCTCCCGAACGCCTCTGGGCTGTACTCGAGGGCATGCTCCAAGTTCTCCATGATAGCCTGCTGTCTTATAGCCTCTTCTATCCTCGTTTGTGCCTCCACGCCGAACGGGTCTGCGTTGAGTGCCTCAATCTCGCGTTGTCGCGCTAGTTCAGCGTCACGTTGTCGTTCTTGCAGTTGCCTGAAGAGCGCGGCAAATCGAGCGGGAGAATGTTCTGCCGCTTCAGCCAGCTCGGGTTGGGTCTGTTGTAAAGTAAGTAGGTCAACTCGAAGTGGAGAGAACCGAAATGGACGGACTTGTCGAATTTGGCGCAGCAGGTCGGGGTTGCCCAATATCTGTAGCCGCGTCATCTCCGAGTCCGCATTCTGCGGTGATACTTCTCTATAGAATGGATGATGCCGAATCGAGCACCGAGAGTACGCGATCGCGGAAGGACAGGGAGAGTAAGGCACCAGCATACGGAAACAGAACACCAGGACACTATTGGAGACCCACCTCCTGCCAGAACCCACAGTTCTTCGCCTGAGCAGTAGCATGGCGTTATCGGACACACTGAGGCCCCTCATCGTCGTCGATGGCTGGCTAAGCTCGCGTCCCTCTAGTGAGATGACTTGCTCAGATACAGGGATACCAGACTACGTCCCGCGTATGAGCATCGGATGAGGTAGCGTTCACGAGATATGATATATGACCAGTGGCTCACCTCGGCCTCGACAAGTGCCTGAACGTCCTGAAGCTCCATGTTTGGGTCTATCTCCACGGTGAAGGCCTGGCCCATGTCAGTGACGAACGTTATTCGCATGGTCTAGAGACCCTTGGACGTGTAAATGTGAGAATGCTTGGGTTGTTGTAGGTCGTATCCGTATGGTATGATAATCAAGTGGAGGGATCGACAACGTGCCCGGAGCACACGAAGGGGTGGGCGATCTCGAAGTACTCGATCAGGAAAGTGTTGTAAAACGCTCACGACGAACGCGACCAGCGATGGTTAAATACCTCAGTGGCCATGCCATGGACACGCAAACCCTCCACGAATGATCCAGAATTCAGTGGAAGGAGACGACGCGTCAGCTTAGCCAGCATCTCAGTAAGCAAGCGCCCAGAAGCGCAGCATGCAGTGATATTAAAGTATACAATACAACGTCGACGAGATCCCTCCTCATAAAGCGAACCTACAGTCATCTATTGTCGAATCCCTCGTCCGCCCAATCTACTTCTCGTAATTGCAGAGCTATGACAGAAACAATATAGGTATCCACAGCACCACGAACACGGAACAAGTAACTCACAGCCTTGACCCCGTCCCGCGAATGTTGGACATGAGCGCGCTCTCCAGGACAGAGGCTGACAAGCTCGTGTCTAACAGTAACATCCTACGTTAGCGATCTTGTGCAGCTAGAACATTACAGTGCTCACCACTCAGATCGCTGAAACTGCTCGCCGAACTCCCTTGGTTACTCTCCCCCTCGCTTACGCCTGCAGCCCCCAGTGCACCGAACCCTTGGCGCGTATGGGCATGGCTCCTTGCGTTCCGCACAGACACTGCAGGTGGAGAGCTAGACTTGGTCGGCGAGAGGTGCCGCTGCATTGGAGAACTCGCGAATGGTACAGGTTGAGAGTTCGGCTGGAGGTGGGACGTCGCTTGCGTTTGGCATTGATTTGGAACATGAGCGTGATCATGCGGGGAGGAAGCATGGCGATGTACTGGTGGTGGCGAAGGAGAAGATATAGAAGGTGACGGAATAGATGGAATCGAACCTTGAGGCGAAGATGCACTCGACACGCTCGCACTGTGATCGCTACTCCGCACAGCACTCGCAAACTCTCCAAGCCGAACGTCCAGTCCTGTATGCTCATTGAACCTAAGTTTACTCGGTGAACTTGGCGTGGCCCCGACCCCGCCATCCCCACCAGAATGGGCACGCATTGCGATAGCAGAAGCAGGGAATGCCGGACGGCCACGCATGGCCTCTTCCCGTCTTGTATCTTCGCGTCCCTTGCCTTTGTCAGGAGACACCGGTGATCTCACAAGCCCCAGCCTCTCGCTCGTCATCATCTTCTGCAGCTGCACAAGCTTCTTATCCAGGTGTTCCTGATCCTCCGTCTGCCTCTCCATCTCCTCCTCTCTTCTCTGTGCTAGTTCCTCCTCATCGCTCGATTCGCTCTCAGCTTCGTCAGAGAATGGGGAAGTCGTACGTGGCGGCGCGGAGAGCGGACCTGTGGAGCGCTTGGTGCCCTGCAGCGTAGCGGTGGACGAGGAGGATGTCTTGCCATGCGTCGAGTGGCCTTGCCCTCCGCGAGGCTTAGACGGCGACTTGTACGTCAGCGAGTTCAGGCGCGCTCTCACACCCAGCGGCGTGACCATCCTTTGGCTCACAGAGAGTCGCCGTGCGCTGAGGGGAGCGACACCCGCAAGCATGGTAGGCGGGATGTTGATGGACAGCGGGCGAGAAGAAGGAATAGAAGGCATCGCGTCCGCCGAGCGAGGCGTAGGAATAGCGGGACTCGACGGAGCAGCGGGGAAGGGGGTTGTAACGGATGCGGAGGTCGAGAGGACGCCTCGAATGTCTTGCAACCCACGAAGGTCCTCCTCATACCGAGCCTGTGCGCGATAGAGGAGGTAGGGCAAAGGTACTTCTAGATGGGCAGCAAGGCCCTTCCCTGTGTACGTGTGTTCGGCGTAAAGGACGCGCGGGGAGTGAAAGAGAGGACGCACAGTCTGTACCGCCGTTATCGCTCGTCCGACTGAGCGCGATGACCTCCCAGAGGATGTTTGCCTTCTCGGTATTCCATTCTATCTGAGCGTGGATATCAGATTCGGTTCGCTGAATTGTCTAGATACGACAGACATACATGCGGTGGATCGGGGTGTGGTTCGTCGGGTCTGTTGTATGGAAGTTGGACCACGACGCGTACCCGAGGAGGCGTAGGCATTGGCGCGTTCCTGTAGAGACGATGTAGGTTCACTCGCGTCGACGCTGCCACGCACGGCGACGAAGTAGGTATGGGACTTGGTCAGGGTTTGCTGTAAAGCCAAGCTTACTTTACCCGATTTGGTACTCACCCCCTTCCGAGCTTCACCGCCATGTCCAACAAGAACAAGCCTCCCTTCCTCGATGTCGAGGACGACGACCAACGACAAAACAGAATCGGTTCGTTCACTCCCATCGCTCCTCAGAAAGAAAGACTATCCTCTACCAGGCACTCTTCTCGAACGACTAAACACCACATCGCCCTCGAGCTCGGTGTCCCCCAATCCTCTCTTCAATATCGGACGCGAACGTTTACCAGATCCAATTAAACCTCCCACTGACCGTACGACCCATCCCATCGCTTTCGTCCATCCCCGATGACCCATAGCACTTCGCCTATCCCACAGTGCTAGCACGCGTAAAAGCCTTCCTTCCCGTCATATCTGCTTCGAACGAGGCGCTCTCCCAACAAAGACCCGAGGACATCGACATCGAAAATGTCCCAGGGGACGAAGCACAGTACATCGAGATGGTGCGTACCATAGCTTACTCTCGTCCCCCTCCGCCTCTCCAAATCGTGGTCTGCATCCGGGCTCTCTTATTCACGAACGCTCTCAGAAACTCGGACTAGGCGTCTTTGAGGCTAAGCCTCGCACAGAGCCAGGATTACGCCCGACGAGCCCTTCCTCCGAAACAGATTCGGAACCAACATTGGACACGACCTCGTCAGAGTCCGAATCGGATTCCGAGTCGTCCCGCTCGAGCTCAGAAGAAGACTCCGATGACAACGCTTCTGCTTCCGCCAGTGACGACTCGGATGCAGAGTCGCGGCCGAAATCGCCAGTCGATATGAAACCCGTCTCGTCTCGTCCTCTCAAACCCATCCCACGAGCAAAGATCGAGGTCTGAGCTCGCATCCCGTGTCCGATATAAGATGCAGACGTCACAGGAACTTCGTAACGTTGAATCCGTCGTGCATCTTTCTTCCCTATCGGCGTACCTCTTACCGTCCGACATGTCCAACGAATGTACGGCGCGATCGTTGTGTTATATTTGAGAAGTTCTTCAGGAAATGAATGACTGCGCCCCGACCAGAATCACATCGATAAATATTGGAACAAGCAGCTACAATATTACAAACATGCACGATTTTCTAGATACTGTGGTTCCCTGAGGTACTAAATAAGCAGATCGACTATATACGCGTTACACCGAAAAGCTGTTCGTACAATAAACGAAAAGTAAGAAAACCCGAAACAATAAATAAAGTGTCTAGACTCGCCGCATCTCCATCACCGCCCCATCATGCTCATCCCGTTCGCATCGGGAGGGCTTGACATGAACGACAACCAAAAATCGTTGTCGAAGAAAATATCCGAACCCATAAAATAATTCGGATCACTCATCAAGAGGTTGGGAAAGGCGTGCTGAGAGTCCACCGGGCCGGGGGCGAGGTTACCTCCTGCATTGACGCACGTGGCCGGGCTTCCACCCACATACCCACCCGTGCTCATTCCACTCGAGACACTCGCACTCCTACTCGCATTCGAGGGGCCAAACTCTGCCCGGGTGCTCGTTGTGAAATGCTGCACCACCGGCTTCGAAAACTCTGTAGGCTGCCCCCCCGATCTCTCGACCTTCTTTTTGAAGGAGAGAACACCCGCCTCGATCAGTCGAGCGCACTTGGCGGAAAAATGGTCAGGCGAACAGGCGATGAGCGACAGCCTCTCGATCGTCCTCGCCAATATCGAATCCGAAGACCCTGGCATCTGTTGACCTGTGTTCTCGAACACGCTCCATTTCGACAGGATGACAAAAATGGTGGCAAACGTAATCATGCTGAATAGGTTGTCGGGAGCGGTGCTCATCAATGCGAGCTCGGGTCGCGAAATTGTTGCGAGCAATATTGCTTCGCTGAGTACCAGGGCATGGTGCCCCCAACTTTGTGCAAGGTTGACGCCATTGTGTTCGGCCACGAGAAACCAGGGGTTGTGGCTGTCGAATTTGGTGAGCGTGGCCTTGGTTTCCATGAGTGCGTGGACAAGGACAAGGAGTCGACATGACTGGTAGTAGATATGAAGCATCTGGAAATAGAAGACTTCGTGTTCTGCTAGGACTGGGAGTCAGAGTCAGGACTATTTGTTCATGTAAAGTCTGGGAACCAGGGGGACATGACAACAGAGAATAAGCTGAAAGCATACCTGGAAGTGGGGACAGGAGTCGTTCGAGAACGTCCATGTGAATGAAGAAATCGAGCACTTCTTTATAGAAGACACCAAGCCCGTCGACAGTCCGTAGTCGTATCGAGAGTCCCTGTTGGGTAAGGGCGAAAAGTTGGCAGAGAAAAGACAATCTTAAGTCTCGAGTTGAACCAATGGTAGCGTGCGAGCTCGTATCGAGGATATCATATATCAGAGTTTGGCAATCTGATATAGCTTCCCGGCCAGTGCCGACACAGAGCCTTCAAACCCCCAGTAAATCGACTAATACTACAAACGAGGGTGGCACCCGCTTACATTGACTCGACAGTATTAAGGGCAAACCACTGAAATTGGGTGCAACGTCAATGCATGTTCAGAGACTGATCTTGGTGGACGCACTAGTCGTGCTTTATCGAGCGCTTCGACGAGTTCTGCGCTTGATGACTCGTTTGGCTTTTTTTGATTACGAAGTGTCTGAGCATATACCATAGCTTCGCTTAGACGAAGATTCATGGCCATACTGACCGCTGTCGCAGCTATTAATCTTCCGTCACGGGGTTCTTTTGGTATTGTGTCACCGACGGGCTCCCACAGAGAGAGAATGAGGATGGCATGAATCGCGTCTGTGGAAGGGAGTGGGTTAAAGGATTGCTTGAAGACAACATCTTCAGCTAAGCGGTAGAGCTGCGGAGTGACGATGGAGCGTATTGAAGGTTCCAGATGCCGAGAGGCTATGCAACATTGGGCGAGGCGCAGCAAGGGACCATCATTGCGGTTGCTGGGTTGTAAGCTTAGCCAAGGGCTGTAACGTTCCTCAAATCTGAAAAAGACGCGTCTGATGAAAAGATACTGAACAGAGAATGGCTGATACACACATGTCAACCAAGTATTTGACCTGCTCACGTCCCAGTACGTGGAGGAGTGTCTGATCTACCTTGGTCCGAGAGGATTCTGCAGTGTTTGTTCCACTGCGCGTCAGTGCATGTATGGCAAGCATAGGAACCATAGTGCTTTCGAAACCGCCAGGGAGCTTCAAGAAACCCCATGGGGATTGCTTCTCAGGTAGGAGACGCTCTGGGTGCAGTAACTCGACCTCTTCCACGTTGCGCGGTGGCGGTCTGAACGGAGGCAAGGTGTCCGTGGGTGTATCGCCCCAAACCTTGTGATGTCTTCTCGTGTCGTCCATCGTGACGTCCTGTGGCTTCTTAGAAAGCGGGGCGGAGGATCTCCGATCGATATTGGGTTGAGCTGGGGTTGGTTGTTGATCACGTGCAGAAGAAGGTGCAGAAGACGAACGGGAGCCGTCCTCGAAGGAACAGGAGAGACTGAGTACTTTGCAGCGGTGACATTGAGCACCAGAGTTGTCGCCATCAAGCATTTCGCACCGTGTTTTGTGCTTCCGGCATGATAGACACGCTTGAGCGGCTTTAGCTCGTTTTGCGGGTGCTGCGCGCGGAGAGTGGGCACGTTTTGAACCGACCACGGGGTCGTGCGTGTCTCGAGTGGCCATGGTGAAGGTGAAGGTGAAGGAGTCAACTTTGTCAACTTGAATACTCTACCCCGGACCCGCGCCGGCAAGGCTACTGCCGCGAAACACTACGCCCGCTTCAAAGTCAGCAAGTGCCTGACAGGTGGGCCTCTGCCCTACTTACCGAGTCGGCCCCACGCCAAACTTGTTCGTTCGCAAACGTTTAATCACTAACCAGCTTGACGTCGACCACCGTCACGCCAATCGGCGAGCGTTTCGTTGAGCGCTGTGAATTTCTTAGGATGGGGCCGAGATGAGTCAAGTTTGCTGACGCGACGCTGTGCCTTTCTCCCGGATAGCGACGCTATCTTTCTAATGGTCCTGTGCCAGGGGTCGGTCGCTGACGGTGGACAGACCCTGTGGACAACAAGCGAACCAAGGTGGGAATGCCACGGGTGCAAGCTGTTCGATGTAATATCTCGGGGAATAAGTGGAACGAGGGTATCATACCGCATCACTATCCAAGCTGCTGCTTATATTGAAGGTAAGTGTCAACCTTCTGCCACTCAAAGTGAGTTGTTCTAGTTGCAGGGGGGCAAAGAAGCGACGACCAAGGTGTCTAGTGAATTTAGAAGTCCCAAAACTTGCTATATCAGGGTGCGTTACGGTACTCGGTGAGTAGTAGGCCATACTTAAACCATAATAAGCACGGCCGCAGCCCCTTCCATGCATACCGGTACATTCCGGTCACCCCAAGCCCAACCTCTGCTGGACGCAGGATGCCGTGCCGGTATAAAAGGTATCAGAATACATCTTAGTATTCTTCGTGTCTTTGCCGAAGCCCGTCCCTACACCATGTGCTTCTCGCAGCTACTTAATACTTGACTATCAAACCTTATTCCACGAGCAGGGTCGGTCAGGATGGTACTCGTCGGGTTCAATCGTTCTGGGCTTGCCTTCGCATTATCTATCGATGAGCACCCATTTCGCGCTATTCGTCCTCGTTTAGCAGAAGCGTCATAGGTCAACAAAAATCGCAATTTAGATCTAGAACAGCATTCTAGGGTAAGCTGTTGTCTTGTGCATTTTCCAACACTGTCTTCGTCCAACGTGGTTTGAGAAGATGTATATCATCTCTACGGCCAGAAGTCAACGCGACCTCTAATTTCCGAACCCGATGTGTGGTGCACAGTGGCCCGGTCAACTTGGCGATCGGAGCTACAGTTGTGTTGGGAACGGACGGCGCTGCTACCCAACATTCGACTCGGTTTCGATACACAAGGCACTATCGAACATGCAACCGTTCTCTCAACTTTCTACGGTCCCAGCTCCTCTGTCAAATGTTTCAGAGAATCCAGGTGCCATTCATGTGATGTATAATTTTCACCCTAGGTGACGGTTTCAAGTGATCATTCAATGGTGGGGTTCACTCGGTCTTGCCCAGTAGCACGAACGAGATTATACAGAACTTCTCCACAATCAGAAGAGGACGTTCTTTCCCGTCGTCAAGTAACCTCGTGCACACAGGTGCTGTTGTCCCATTTATTCTCCAGGCGCAGATACATTCGAACGCTTGCGTATACAAAGCGTTGTCACCGTGGAAATGCGAGGCAGACTCTATCGAGTACGGAGTGTCCACTCTACACCTGCCGAACGTCGATTGACACCTCCAGACTTATTTTCCTTCCGTAGATCCGAACCGGTTTCGTCGCTTGGATCGCTCTTGGGACTACCCTCCGTTGATTCATTTCCAGAACGAGGGTGAATTCAAGTGCGATTTTCCCCTCCCAGCCGACATTCTTGCTTTGGGGATCGACCCTGGACGCGCCCCAGGCTGGTCTTTGTTTTCCTTCTCCGCCCCCTAATTAACGAAATTATCACAACTCTCGTAAAGTGATACAATCGCATTCGACGTCATTTATGATGGGGAGTTGATAGTGGTGGCCGACAAGCTACTCTAAGACCTCCTACTCGTGGGTGTTTGTCCGATATCCTGCGTTGTTGAGGAAAAACATTAATGTAGGCTGGGCTGGGATCACAGAAATACCCACACGTCCTGTGAAAGGCCCTTGCCTGATCCGTGTTGTGATTGGCTGTTCGGACTTGGAGAGTTGCTTTTCGACCAATCAGAGCACTCATAAGCTTCTTTTCATTTCAATAGATATGACTCGCATTGCAAGGGCTACTTGGGTCATCCGACCTCGCATTCATTGTCCGACGGGTGGCATGTATAACTTGAATCGAGTGCTTCTCGTTTTCCTGATGGGCCCGTTCTCGCTCGGTCTTGTCATATGGATGTGATTGCAAGTACTTGGAGAAAAATCGGAAGTTGCACCGAGCGTCATCACGACAACATGCCCAAGCTCTCCGCCAAGGTATAAGACCCCAGCCTCTCAACGTTATCGATCCCTTTGTAGGACAAATATACTATACGAGTCTTTTGGGGCCCCTGTGCCGCCTCTTACGTCTAACTGAACGATTACTCGAAGTATCTCAGGTCTTCGTGGACGTACAAATGCCCGATATGCCAGCACCATCATGATGATCAACCTCGCTCGACTCCATCGAATTTGACCAGTTCTCAGTACTTGTTCCCGTCGTGTTCCTGAGGCCTTGTCACAGCTCCCTTCCTTTCCGCAGTCAATGTTTTCATTGATCCAGTTGGCCAGGGAAGTACCGGAATATCACCTGTCGTGCTCACGCCCTCCGCTGCAGGGACAGTGCCAACTGCCATAAGCCATTTCTGCCATATCCCATGCTGTTGAAGGTGACTCCGTTGGTTTGGGGATGCACCCTGCTAATCCAAACCCTTGATTTTCTACTGGTTGATGATTTGGCTCGTGTTATATGCAATACCTCCCTGATATCTGCCGTATACTAGTTGTCATGTGTCTCCCATGTTCGAGTCGGGCACTTCGACAATATGATGGTGATCACGAAACCTTGACTCACAGTACCATTTTTAGACAAGTTGAGCCACTAAGAATATTCGTGTGGCAGGAGGGGGACGCGGCGTCTGAAACTCAGGTATATATCAGGGCCAATCGCCGGGACCTTGTCAATGTCCTCGCGCAAAGTGTACTAATCCTTATTTCCGGTTCTTCATGGAGAGCGGACTGGACAATGATGCTGCAGAACTGGCAGCGGAGACGGAGAACTTTATTTCTGAACTGATGATGCAGCCAGATCGCGAGCAGGTGACCTCAGAAATTGGTGGTGAGCACCCTTAATTTCTCGGCTTCCGAGCTCTCTAGGACTGCTCTCTGAATCTATGTATCACTTCCCTCTCGTAGTGCTGCAATCTATCTATGGAGATAGTGCGATTCATCTCTGGCATGGTTCGAGAGCAGGGAGTCCCGAGCATACTTCAGATCGGGGTTCTCCAAACAACGGGACGGATACGATTCGCTACGTGGTTTCACTCAAGTACATAAGTCGTTCGTTTCGTTTCTTCCATTCTCCCCTTTCATTGACTATCATTTATTTCTCTCTCCGGTATCCCCTCGCTGCCGCTCTGATAGTCTTCCATCCCACGAGGATGTATCCATCCGCATTCTCGTTTCTCTGCCTCCTTCATACCCCGCCGAGAGCCCACCGCAGCTACAGCTTCTCTCACGCTACATCGGTGCCTTTGGCGTCGACTCATCTCTCTTCGGATCAATACTCCGTACTTTTATATCATTATCTGGTATTGAATGGTCCCCCGATACCGTCTGCGTCTTTGACGGGATTCAGAGCGTCCTCGAGCGGTGCGAAGCATGGTACGAAGACAAACTCAATAGAGAAAAAGTGGGGGAGCTTATCCGAGAGGACGCTTCGGGGCGTGATGCAGCACCACAAGAATCGGTGGAGTCGACGAAGGAGGACGGGGAGGGATTGGGGAGAGCATCGCGACCGACCACGACTCTCCAGAATGTAGCGCTGCCCGAGGGTATTAGGCTCATCGAAGCCGAGCCGATCGTGGATCGGAAGAGCGTATTTGTAGGGCGGGCATGTCAGATATCACATCCATCGCAGGTTCGTCGCGTGCTGGTTGTGTTTTGGGTTTCGCATCACTGATACAAGTGTGCTGGTTCTAGGTTCCACTAATATTGAATCACTTGATGTCAGAACGACATATTGCCCGCGCGGCACATCCGATCATCAACGCCTGGCGCTGTCAGGTCGGAAACATTCTCCATCAAGGTGGGTGACCCTATCCCGATTTGCCACGCAGGCGACGTAGCTAAGTGAGGAACGACACCACATCAAAAGATAATGACGATAACGGCGAGACGGCGGCAGGGAGTCGGCTCGCACATTTATTGTCCATTTTGGTAAGTGGATTCATATGGATGAGAGTGTTTGGCGTGCGGTGCTGTGGCCCGGCTGATGCGAGTTGAACATTTTATTGCGCTCAGGAGATCAATAACGTGCTCGTCGTCGTGACAAGGTGGTTTGGAGGGATTCATCTCGGACCTGACCGGTTCAAACACATCAATCATGCGGCGCGGAATGCGCTCGAGATAGGTGGCTTTTTAGACCAAGCAGAGGGAAGTAAGAGCGGGGCCAAGGGAAGGAAACGCTGAGCTCGGCCTGGATAGTGTTTGAAGGGTGTAGTACTAAACACTGGCTTGTGTAGTAGCCGGAGTTGAGCGCTCCGGATTTCCGTGCCTTCCCTGGACCTGCCAGGTGACCTCTGATTCTCCCAAGTATATTCCCGACCTGGGTAAACTGAAATGACACCACTCCGATACCTGCCCTCTTCGATATCGTTCAGGGCCCTTGCACCAAGGACGCCATCGGTAGCGACCTCCTCTCGCCCAAGGTCGACGTTGTGGTTCAGAATGGCAAGCACCGCCAACGCCAACGTCGTACGTTCCCCACGTTTGAATCGAGTTTTGCTCATGCGGGTTGATATGTGGACATTCGTTACTCGTAGTGGGGGCTCAAAGATCCAACGCTAATCAAGACGCAAGGATACATTGACGGAAAATGGGTCGACGCGACCAGGGGCGAGACGATCCTCGTGACAAGTGGGTACCGCTCAATGTTTTCGTCTGCTAACTCAATTATTTTTGGGGGACGAGCACTTCTCAATGCATGATTCTCGTTCTTATTGCCATTAGACCCTGCGACTGAGGAAGAACTGGGTACGGTCCCTGAGATGGGCCTTGAGGAGACCAAAGCTGCGATCGCAGCAGCCGGAAAAGCATTTCAGACGTGGGGAAAGACAACAGCCAAGGTCAGATCTCTTGGGGAGGCAAAGGGAATACGTTGACCGGTGCTGACCGAAACCTGCTTCACCGTAACGTAGCACCGACACGACATTCTCATAAAGTTCTTTGGGCTGATGCAAGAACACCACGACGACTTGGCTCGCATTATCGTGCGTCGTGTTGCATGGTTGGATGTGATTGATGTTTGATATGATGTAGACGTTGGAGAATGGAAAGACGCTGACAGATGCCAAGGTACGCTAGGCTGTTTACCGTCTCGTGCTTGTGCCTCAATGTGATTTTTTAGGGCGAGAACACGTACAGTGCATCATTCTTGGAGGTGAGTAGCATGTATGCTAATGCAGGGTACGTCTGAGCTAACTGGGTCGATCTCGTAGTGGTTTGGTGAGCATCTCTGTTTTCTCCACGAGGCAAGTCATGGTGAATGAATTCGTGTCATACAGCCGGGGAGGCCGTTCGCACATATGGTGGTAAGCACTTCTAGAGTTGCATAGCTTGAACACGTACGTGACCTACTTCGCAGAACACATCCCGTCGACACTTTCCAATTTACGGAACGTCGTGATCAAGCAACCAGTTGGTGAGTGCAAGCTGTGTTCGTCCTGGTCCGTGGCTGACCGCTTGTCTGATAGGTGTCGTGTAGGTGTTGTCCCACCGTTTCACGTCGGAGGCGCTTTATTGTTATGGCAGGTCGATCCTTACACCGTGGAACTTCCCGTCTGCGATGATCGTCCGGAAGCTTGGGGCGGTACTCGCCGCAGGCTGTACGGCGGTCATCAAGCCGCCACCTGAGACACCTTTCTCTGCGCTCGTGCTGGCCGAAGTAAGTAGTCTGTCTCGAACGTTTTGCATGGCCATTACATATCCATTTATGTAGCTCTCTCGACGTGCGGGTGTACCTGACGGAGTCATCAACATGGTCACGACCCAAAAGAACGTCCAAGAGGTTGGTCGCGAGATGTGCGAAAGCAAGGTCGTTCGAAAGGTCTCGTTTACGGGTTCAACGGCCGTTGCCAGGTCGTTGTATAGCATGTCCGCTTCGACGCTGAAAAAGTGCGCTTCTCTTTTCTTGTTTCTTTTGTTCGTAGGCTTGTACTTATTTAACGGGAAGGATGTCGATAGAAGCGGGCGGCAACGCTCCGTTCATTGTCTTTGACGATGCCGACATTGAAAAGGCCGTTGAAGGTAGTACTTATACCTCTCGTGGAGCTCGAGTCTGTTCGTTTATGGCGCTCCATCCAGGTGCCATACTATGCAAATTCCGCGCGTCGGGGCAGACATGTGTCTGTGCCAACCGTATCTACGTCCAATCGTCTGTCTATGCCGACTTTGCTTCTCGACTCGCCGAAAAAGTAGCTGCATTCAAAATCGGGAACGGACTTGACGAGGCGACGTACGTCCATTCCTGCTCAACGCCAATGTGCTAGACCATGATATTATGCGCGCACAGGACACACGGTCCGCTCATCCACGACCGCGCCGTCTCCAAGGTCGTACGACACGTCGAGGACGCCGTCGCTCTCGGTGCCAGTGTTCTTGTCGGGGGGCATACTCCCGCAGAAGCCAAAGGCACCGGTTCCTTCTACCCCCCCACCGTCCTCTCTGACGTCCCGCCCACCGCCCTTCTCACGCGCGAAGAAACGTTTGGACCTGTCGCCGCCCTCATTAAATTCGACACCGAGGAGCAAGTTATCGCGATGGCCAACGAGGCCGATGCTGGGTTGGCGGGGTATTTCTTCAGTCGGGACGTGGGACGCGTGTGGCGGGTTGCGGAGGCGCTCGAGGTGGGGATGGTGGGGACGAACACGGGGTTGATCAGTCATGCGAGTATACCGTTTGGAGGTGTGAAGCAGAGTGGAGTCGGTGAGTCTTGGGTGTATTTATGCGTATTTTTTGGACACGACGTTTATGGGTGTTTTTATAGGACGAGAAGGGGGACATGGGATCGAAGAGTATTTGAACCAAAAACTGATCGCGTTTGGTGGACTTTGATTCAGAGCTAGTTGTGAGATAGGTGGGAAGTCGTGTGTGTTCCCGTTCACGTTGTCATCGTTCACACTCTGTGCTTTCTTGCTATTTGTTTTTCTCGTTGCTCTCGAATGTATAACTATAGAACAGTACGACGCTTCATTCGGATTTGGAGTCATTCCAACTACATTTTGGCCCCGACCCGTTCCCCTTCCTCCACGACAGGATTCACGAGCGTCCCGATGCCATGCCCAATCCAAACCCGACAGTCATCGTCATGTCGGAGCACGACGGCGGGCTTGCGCGCGAACCCGACGCCGGCGGGTGTTCCAGTGAGGATGATCGAGCCGGGTTCGAGGGTGGTAGCCTGGGAGAGAAATGCGATCGTTTGGCGGACGTTGAAAATTTGGTCTCTGTTCAGCAGAGGGAAACACGGAACATGTACATAGACGAAAGAGAGAGATGGGGAAATCGGGCTCAGAAACGCGAGACAATGCAGAGAGGAAAAGGACGTACTTGGTGTTACCGTCCTGGACCGTCTTGCCGTTGAGCGTACACGTGAGAGGAAGTACCTGTGGATCAGGGATGGCGTTGTTGGAGACGAGGCAGGGTCCGAGGGGGGTGGTGTTGTCTGTGAAAGAATTGAGCGAGCGTACACACGTGCAGGTGATCAACCGACTCACCGAACCCCTTGGAAAAGCCCCACTGCGAGGTCGTCAACTGGTGCTTACGGAAGGAAACCTGCACCCAGGACGAAGGTGATCAACACACATAAAAATAGACATCTCGGAACGGAAAAAGGTTAAAACCGTGGAATGTGGAAGACACGCACGTCGTTGGCAGCAGTATATCCGAGAACGTAATCGAGCGCCTCAGCCTCGGACACGTTCTTGGCCGTCTTTCCGATGACGATGGTCAACTCGACTTCATAGTCGGAGAGATGTACGTCGACTGGCTGGGCGACTTTGGGTATGTAGATCGGCGCATTCGGTCCGATCATGGATGAGAGGGGTTTATAGAACAAAATCGGCGCGCTGGGGTGAATAATCACCAGAAAATGTCCCCCACAGCCATGGAACGACAAACGAATGCACTCACGCAGGCATTGCCATCTTAGCCTCAGCCTACACGGTTTAACTTGAGAGTGAGAGAAATATAGAGAGTAAGAAAAGGACACACAGCATGGTCAGAATAGTTGAGGCCCAGGCATCGGACGATCTTGAGTTCCTCGCGCGAGAGGGGGGTGAGGAGCTCTTTGACGGTAAGAACCGTGTTGGTGACCTGTGCGGCGGGGTCGAGTGCCGAGCCGACGATTTCGTAGGCTTTGATGGTTTGCTTGTTCCATGCGGCAAGACCGACTGTGGGGGAATATGAGTGAGGATCGGGTGAGAAAGCAAAGCAACTTGCCGTCAAGCTTGGGGTCGACGGGCTGGCCGATGTGCACCTCATATGTCTCGGCGGCGACGAAACGAATAAGACGCGTCCATTGCTGCGGTTGTTTATGAGTACGCAACGAGTGTTCGATTCAAAGGGACGTACGGTTCGAATGGGTGCCATGGTGGTGGTTGGTGGTGGTTTGGATACTGCATTGAAAAGGAGATTGAGGTGATCTTAAGTAGTATGTGCTCGACCTTGTCGGGCGACCCCGTACTCCCACATATGATCACGTGGATACAACGGAATCTTATTTTTGGAAATGGATGCACCGTGTTGGTTGTGTTTCATCACCCACCATGTCCATGAAAAACACCATCCAGGACGCCCTCGACGACGTGCGCATCCAAATCGTCTTCTTGCAGTGAGAACGGGCACGCTGAGATGCACCCCACCAGATCAGCTCTCCAAGCGCGTCGTCTAACCGTCGATCACGAGCGCTCGCTGTATTGGAGCAGCAACTCGCACTAGCATGTGCACCCGATGTCGAAGATGATACGATGCGTCATTTTCTAGAGCTTCAAGACACGTTCGAATGCAACAGTAAGGGGCACGCGTTCGCAGCTAATGGACCTTTGTTGAACGTGGTAGCTCAGTTCCCTCGAGGACGTTTTCTTGGGTACAGATGGCAGCGCCGCGTGTAGAGGCGTTGGCTGGCAAGGCCTCGAGTGATAGTATGTCAGATCAATATGCGATCCATCCTCGATGTTGACTGAGCGACGTAGAAGATCGAGAGACGGAACTGAACGCGATTTGCTCCCAGTTGTACCAATTGTTCTCGGTGATACAGGGTATCGCCTTGCATCACACAACCAGTAAGATATACCTTGGTCGCCGGTATCCTTTGGAGGTACGACACTGCGATGGATGTTCGTGCTTGTGCTGAGCCGCATTATAGATTCTAGTAGCGCTCTTGACGACCTCACGACATACATCCATGATCACACCATCATGCGTTGATAGCTCGGTTGCGGGCCTGTCGTCGGGCAAGACATCTTCGGTCGCCCACCTTTCGTCCGCTGTCCTGGACACCTTACTTTGCGTGCTTGTTGACTCGTCGGCTGCACTGCGCACGTTTGAAGACGTCAACGGCGTGCAGGCTGTCGTAAAGTTATTAAAAAGAGCAGGGACGCCACGAGAAGTGAGGTAAGGGATCGCAATTAATAGGGACAGAGCGATGCTCATATCGATCCCAGGATGAAGTGCCTCGAGTTCCTGTACTTTTACTTGATGGATGAGACCACGCACGATGTGGGTGGCGGATCCTCGTTAGGATCGCAATCGACCCCAAGTACGCCGGTGACGACACAGGTGCACGCGTCGACGCGACTCGCGGGACCAAAGATGTTTGCACGGCCAGCATCGGGTACATCAAGTTCGTCGCTTGGTTCGTTTGGCTGGTCGTCGTCGTCATCCAAGTCTGCCTTTTCTGTGGCGACGGACTCGAGCCAGAGCAGTGTGCAGAGTGTGCGAACTCCATCGCCCGTGAAAAAGTCGTACTCGACCCCTGTGAATATGCCAGAACCCCACACACCGCCGAGTTCGCCGCCCCCTGTTCGCGAAAGGGGGAAAAAGACACCGAGAACGATTTCGACACGATCAATGATGATGCTTCGGAAAGATGTCGATTACGAGCCACAGAGTCCAAAGAAGGTGTCCGGACCGCAGGTGTACGTACCCGAGGACTTTTCGACGCCACGATCATGTGAGAAGGGGACGGAGGAGGAGCGGGTGCGAACGACGGAAGAAAAGAAGGAGATATTGGGCACGCTGCTCGGCAATGTGGACGCGTTGGTGGAGGGGGTGCGAAGGGCTGGGATCTGGGGACTGAGCTAGTCAGAAAGGGGGATCCGGATGATGGACCAATCGGATCAGAGGATACATAGTGCTTAGTCAATCGCGTATTTTACACAGCATAGTCAAGTTCGTTTTATAATATTTACCGAGTGAACCCCTCTTTGTCCTGTCCCCCATCGTCCCCATGAAGTATTCCCCCTTCGATCGGTCTGCCTCTGTCGCAACCGCCTCCATCGGCGCCATCTCCAATATCGCACTCGCCGTCTACCTCGTTGACGTGTGGAGATCCCTCGCATGGGAACCGGGGAGTGAGTGGGAGGGCTTGCGGTTCTCCCTCTCTAGAGACGGGGCGAGGCTCATTTGCGGTCTCTTCTCCGCCTACTTCACGGCTGCTTCTGCCATTTGCGTATTCGGCGTGATGGGTATCAGCAAGGTACTTTCCTTTCCTTGCGCACTTGCCCTCGTGACACGCCCCATAGTGCATACCTTCGTTTGTCCGCATTTACCGCAGCTATGTCGTTGGGGACTTTGCCTTTTGTACGCTCTTTGCCGTCTTGGCATGTTCCGCAGCCGTAGACCCCGCTGCACGGGCTCAAGTGTGCGAACTGCTATCAAGACAGCCTGACCTGCTGAGGGATGTCATCGACCTTGGCCTCACGCTCGAGAATTGCGAGCAGTGGTTTGAACGTGGTCTCATGGCTTTCATGGCCGTGTTCCTTCTCCGCACTGTCGTCCGCGTACGTACCTATTTCACGTCTAGCGATCTGATTGCCCATCGTCATTGCGTCTAGATACATTTCATTTTTGCACTCTCGCGTTTCTACGCTCGCCTCGTATCAGGTCACCGCTGCGATGCGTCGTGTTCGCACGACGACGACAACGTGACATCGCTCGAGCGTATATATATCCTCCCACATCCATCCATTGACCGAGACGAGAAACGTGTATCTGCCAACGAGGCCTCCATGCAGTTGCCTATCTACGCACCCGTGCCGTTGGCACAGGTTTCTCCACAGATTGTTCATCAATTGCGTGCGACGGCGACGGAAGCTTGGATAAGCCGTGTCCCGTTGCCATACGATGGAGTAGGTCGCGAGGGCGGAAATGAAGGCGCATTGCGGCCTTCATCTAGCGTCGGACTTATTCACCTCGAAGACAAGAGCTGTTGACAGCTTTTCATTATTCCGTTTTCATCTGTTCGGGTCGTTGCTCGGCCTTTCCTTTGTGGGACAAGGGTATGGAGCGCGAAGCGTTCGGTCGACTCTTATTTAGTTCATGACTAGTTGCACGGGTCGCTCACCATCGTATGTATGATAACCACAATCTTTTTCCATTTTGTATTTTACAGTGTGGTCTGATAATTTGCTTGCCCATTTCTGGGAGCGACGAAACCCTGAGTCCACGTGACCAATCTGATTATAGCATGTTCGTAAGATTGAGTTCAACAAGGATGGATGACACGGCCATCAGATGTCGGGGAGGACGGCCGAGTGTTTCGCAGTGTGAAATGACTTTGCGTTTTACGGCTAGGGACGGCGCAATATGAGCGCTGCAAGTACCCGGTCAGGCTTAGTACGACGACCTACGCGTTCCTGATATGACCCAAATGATGACAGTATCGAGAAGCTAGATCAGTAATAGCGATAGTGTCATTTGTCCAATAAACCCCAAACCGAGCAGAACCTGGACCTAGCTTATAAGCTGCCGTGAGTAATGCGGCAATGCATACGCGTCCATCCGATCCGATGGCGTACAATAAGCCGATATGACATCCGGTGTCATGTCAAGGTGTGATCAACGTCAACTTGTCTCACTGGCTAGCCAGAAAAAAGGGACTTGCGTTGAGCTTTACCCCCTCGGCTGCGAGACGGACGATATGTAATAAGGATGTCGTTCCTCTCGTATTTCACGTGGATCGTATTCAGAGTCAGCAATGGCATCTCGGACGCGAACAACGATCGGAGTGTCTTGTATGTAGCATCGAATAGGACCCTGCTTGGAGTGGCGGGATCGGCGATTCGGGTACCTCCGGGCTGTTTCAGCCCCCAGCTGCGGCCATGGAGTCGTCGTAAGCTCTACGGACTCGGGCACCGACGGGCCAAACATACGTGACGGTAACCCACGGTTGGTGGTGGTATCTGTTGCCACTCCCGAGCCACACTCCACATTGCACTCACTTGGTCGTCGAAATGGATTTATGGGGTGATGGAGTGGCCTTTCCCCTCTGTGAACGACACGACGCCAGGGCCAACCGGCATGGTTTTTTTTTCTCCTTTCCGACCATGTTCGAATCGGACGACGTCCTTGACGGAGCGACGGGCCCCGAAGAACGTGGGGAAGAGGGAACAGATGATCCCTCGAACCCCAGCTAGAAATCGGGGAGTGGATTGGACTGTGAATATACAAAGTCGAGTCTGCACAAGTCCATTGATGGATCTCTGCAAAGAACGAGGAAGGAAGACCCTTGTAAGATCTGGACTTTCGATTTAACGCGGATGGTACGGCTGCATTGCAACCAGAGAGCAAAACTTTAGTAGCCAAAGACCGAAAGCTGCACGTCGGTCGACATGACGTCGGAAAGGATACGAGCCTGGGTGAGCAGAATTAGTGATGGTAACGGTCTACTTCTCAACTCGGCTTCGCGCACGATGTACTATGCGGTTCCGGGGTAGCTTCGTGACCTTTTGCACCCCCACTCGACAGGATTTATGGCAAAGACCATAGGATTATGATTGCGATGGCACTTTGATGAGTGGTTAGCTCGATTGCTGAGCGCTTGAGCAACAGGCACGGGTCATTGAATCGATCAGCAGCCGGCCCTATCCCGGCCAACTGCTGTCACCTTACCGTCACCTCGCCACCTCCAACTGCCGAACTAGAGAATAAAAAGGAGAGATGGCACAGGTCCGCCCACGCCCATCATCGCCGACAGTCGACGAAACACACCACAAAAGGCCCAAAACGAGCCATGCCCCAGACGACACCGACACGGACTCGGGCGTCGTCGCGCATTTCGCGGCCAGTCTCTTCGATCCGTCCAACGTCGAGCAACTTCGCACCAGCTATGCAGATAGCACACCGTTCAAGCACGTCGTCGTCGACACGCTCTTCCGCGACGACCTTTTGCGGAGCGTCAAAGACGAGTGCATCGAGCACCTCAGCTTTACGGAGAAGGAGACGGACATTTACAAGGTATGGCGTGTCCCTCCGATCAGACGACCCATCCGCCCTCTCATCCGCTCGCTGGCCAGGTAAACCAAACAGGCGACCTCGCCTCCCTTTCATACCTCTCCGACGAACAACGCGCGCTCTTCCCGAACCTTCTCGTGCTCCGTGATGCCCTCTACTCCTCCAACTTCCGTGCCTTTCTTCAGGCCGTCACGGGCTGCGGTCCACTCTCGGGCACGATGCAAGACATGTCCGTCAATTCGTACACCCGTGGTTGTCACCTCCTCAACCACGACGACGTGATCGGCACGCGCCGGGTATCATATATCCTCTACATGCCCCTCCCGTGCGACAAACCATGGCGTACCGAGTACGGTGGCGCACTCGAGCTCTATCCCGTCCGAGAGCGCGGGGCAGTCCCCGAGCCCGAAGTCGTCCCTGTCAAGGCGATCCCTCCCAGCTGGAACCAATTCGTCTTCTTCGAGGTACAGCCGGGAAAGAGTTTCCATTCGGTCGAGGAAGTTGTCGTAGACGAGGAGGGGCACGCACGACTGAGCATCAGCGGTTGGTTCCACGCTGCGCAGCTTGGCGAGGACGGGTACCTCGCCGATGAGACGACCGCCCTGCAAGAAGCAAGTTCGCGCGAGCAACTCGTACGTCTCCTTACTCTCCTGAGATGCAATCACATGTATATACACGTCCTCCCTACAGACGTCGAGTTCCAATGTGAGCACGTGCGTTGGCAAGTTTACACAGTACGACGATACCAGCGACGACACTGAGCCACCTCACCCGGACATCCCCCTCTCGTTCGCACACACGTCGTTCCTCATGAGGTACCTTAACCCGGCGTACCTGCAACTCCGCACGATGAAGACAATCATGGCCAAGTTCGTCAACGAGTCAAACCTACAACTGCGAGACTTTCTCGTTATTGGGCTCGCGGCCGCCCTGGAGAAAGGGCTGAGCGAGGCAGACGTGACCGATGGGTTGGACGGAACGTCGCGCGGGGGTAAGATACTGAGTCACGGGCTCGGTGTGCCTCCTTCCTCAGTGGCGTCAACATGGACCGTCAAAGGACCCCCTCACAAATGGCGTTATTGCACGCTCGCGCAGGAACACGACGTGAGCGCGTCGTCATCATCGTCCACGACAGCACGTGCGAAAGCAGAGAGTATTCTGTGCGAGCTCCAGGACACACTCTTCCCGAGCACAGCGTTCCGCGCGTGGCTGACCATCGTGACCAAGTTGATCCCACTGAGCTGTGCGGTCGAAGCGAGGCGGTTTAGACCCGGGTTGGATTACACGCTCGCCACGAGCGACGAGGGGGAGTCGCGGCTCGACATCGTGCTCGGGCTAACTCCGCAAGTGCAACCAAAAGAGACTGAAATCGAAGACGGAATCCGTCATGGCAAGGCGAAGGCGAAAGCAAGCGAGAATGAGGACGGGGAGGGGGAGGGGGACGGGGACGGGGACGAGGGCCAACCCACGGGGTGGCAGGCTGGAGAGTGGGGCGGCTGGGAGGTATGCATGCTTTCCTTCTGGTTTTTGTGAGAGGTGCTCCATATCCTGTTAGTGTTACATGGCCCCACACGACGAGGAAGACGATCCGGCTGTGTATCGTTCTGGGTCAAGCAAGAAATCGCAGACAAAGGAACGTCCTCAATCGAGCGGTGCGTCCGCTTCTAACAATGTCGATGACGACGTGGACGAAGACGAGGAGGACGAGGACGGCACTCTCTTGACTTGGCAACCACACTTTAACTGCTTGCTCCTCGTTTTGCGAGACGAAGGCGTGCTGCGGTTCGTCAAGTACGTCTCTGCTGCCGCTCCGGGTTCCAGATGGGACATCTGTAGCGAGTTCGAAGTCGGTATGGTCGACGACGACGACGATGACGATGACGACGAAGGAGAACCAGAACCTTGATCTTGACCTTGACCTTGACCTCTCACCAAAGCTGGAAGAAAAAAAACAGTGGGTCTCTCACTTCTGGATGTAAATCGCATGTATGTACGGTGCGGGGATACACTGTACGCTCGATCGATCCACCGAACAAGCCATCTTCTGCCTTGGAGTTTCCCTCTATGCGTCGTCGAAGACTTTCGTGGCCTGAGAGAAAGAGAGGTAAACACACTTTACTAAGAATTCAACGTACGTGCAGAAGATTGGAGTCGAATGTGAGCCGTGACGCATGAGGGCGGGTACCAACACCTCACAGCGAATAACACATGAGCCTCGCAGTTCGACGTTGAGGCCTTGAGGCGTCGAGTAGAGTGACAGGATCATATAAAAAATGGTATAGTCCTAGTACTTTTTGAACATGGGACATGCTGAGATGAGTAGATCTACGAGATTCAGACGCCAGTGTCGACTGTTGAGGCCTCTGAGGGAGTGGCGGGCGGGTGCAAATGCGAGGACCTCGAGGACGAGTTGTGGTTGTACGAGGACGTTGTGGTGCAAAGGAAGCAAAGAAAACGCTGCGCCACAACGCCTCAGTCACGCCTAGTCTTGCGGCGTAGACCTCGTTCGATACGTACGGCCGGCCCCTCGTTCCTCGGCCTTACGTAGAATGCGATCTCCCCGCTCCGTCCCGTCCTAAAACACGATCTTTTGAGATCGACTAGGTAAGATGGCTGCTGACTGGCGCTGAGTTTGCGCGAGGGCGGCACCTGGCTTGGCACGTCGTGTGTGCGGTCGATCATGGCCTGCACGGTCAGGCCGCCCTGAACGGGGCGTCGTCGTCGTCGTCGTTTCTGCCAGTGTGCCTGCACCACCCGCGTCATCCTCTCGTTCGGTATACAGGGGTCGGCGTTGCCTAGTATACGACGCGTTTGCGGAACCCTTTTGCGGGGGGGGCCTGCTTTTCCGATTGCGGTCTCCCAATGCCACTGCATTTCGAGGACCGCCGCCCCGTCGGACGGCGTCGGGAGAGGCGTACTCGACTACGAGGTCGCGCCCGTTCAAGCGATGGTTTCGAGGGTTGACGAGTGCCTCGGTAGCATGCTCGATGCTCGTAAAGTCGACGAATGCGAACCTGATTGAATCGATTTTGTCGTCGTCGTGACGTGTCGCATAACACCAACCAAAAAAAAAAAAAGAGTCGAGGAAAAGTCGTTCGTTGTCAGTGAGCGATTGTGACGGGGAAAAAAAAAGATACAAGATTAGATACTGACCCTTTGCAAGCACCACTGTCTTCGAACGTGCCCATACGGATCTTTCGTATCCACACGGCTTTCAATTTCACTACTCCGTCCTCATCCTTGCCCGCACCCTGATCCCGTTCCCCCGCCTTGCCATCGACCCCCTTCCCCTTGTCCCCGTGCCCCCAATACCGGTGCGCCTCAAACAGTTCCCGGATCGACACCTCCGTCGTCTCAAACCCGAGATTACCCAGAAACAACGTCGGCGCAGGTGGTTGTTTCTGCGCACGCAATATCTTTTGCCCTGTCTTGGACAGACCCTTCCCATTTGCCATCGTGGCGTTCTTGACCTGTTCCTCGCCCTCTCCTCCTCCGCCAGCCCCTTCGGAAGGCTCCGTCTTGGCTTTAGTGGGTCGTCCGGTAAAGTCGTCCCCTGTATCGTACATTGAGTACTGGTCGTCGTCTGATAGACATGGAAGAGGGAGGGGGTACAGGGAGAGGGGGGAAAAGGAAGAGGGGAAATGAGAGGAAAGACGTACCATCTTTGATGAGCAGCTTTCGGCCGTCGAGGTGACCCTCGGAGAGCGTGATCGCGATCGTTTTTGCTTCTGGCGTTTCGAAATCGACATACGCGAACCTATAGTGCACACATGGTCACAACGCCATCCATATGATATATACATTTCCCAGCAGGCGGAAAAGCTTTCCAAAAGAAAAAAAAGACACAGAGAATATGAGGAGAAAGTGAGGAGATGACAACACGCACCCCATGTTCTCGCCTTGCACCTGCTTTCCGCGTCGCATAGGCATGTGAACCCGCGTGGTCGTCCCAGCGCCATCAAAGAACCCCTGGAGGGCATCCTGAGTCGTCCGAAAAGACAAATTCCCCACCCATATCGAGTTTTGACGTTTTTGCCGTCTGGGGTCGTCCGCTGAAACGTCCGCCTCGGCTTTGGCTTTGGAATGAACGTTGGAGGGAGGTGAAGCACCCGTGCGATCGTCGAGCTCCCGCGCAGCCGTGAGATGGTCTCGTTTCTGCTTTTTCTTCTGCCGTCTCCGTTCAGCGTGTGAGAGGACGGTGTCGTCCGTTGGAGGTAAATGTTGCGGAGCGTCCGAGTCTTCTTCGTCAGCACTGCTGCTTGCATCCGATGTGTCAGGGCCTTCGGAGCTCTCTGATGATTCCACCTCGATTTGTTTTCGTTTTCTCTTTCTCGTTTGCACGGGGGAACTGCTAGATTCCGAGGACGACGCTGACGACAAGGAAGGCATGCTATGAGCGGATGTTGAAGAACCTGAGCGAACTCAGAACTGGATTGACTTCAAGATCAACGCTTCAAGTTGGTTATTTCCAGATCGGGCAAGCCACCACGAATGTCCTTGGACTCAACGACCAACTTTTCGTTTGGATCGCTTCGCTGAGGTCGTGTGTATTTACTACTTCTCTTGTCGAGCATTCGCGGTTGAATACAGTCGCGAGGCGGAAGCTTTCCTCCTCGAACGAGTTCTGAATTGTTCGACAGCAGTACTGATGAGAAAGCAAATACAGCAGGGTAAAGCGAGAGAGGGAACGAGAGTCAGCTAGGCACCGAGATGTATATATAAGACACGTTGATCCAATGCTACATCCACCAATTTTTTCATCGTCTTGTTCAACGCGAACGCTGCGCGGGTATGATCTAAACCACCAGACTCGTCCTTCATATTACCGTAAAACATCGACGTGATCTTGTTCGTCTCGCCATCGTCCACTGCCCACATCGTCCCTATCACAGAACCAAACCCGGCGAACTGCATCGCCGACGCCAGATGGATCACCTCATCCGGACTCTCTTCGTCTCCAACAGTCGTGTGACAGGCGGAGAGGTAGGCAAACTCGGAATTCTCTAAGTTGCACTGCATGATTCGTTGGATAGTGAAGTGTCCATCGTGGAGAGCGAACGCAGACTCGAATGGTTGTTTGCGGTTGGGAAGACCATGACACGCAAAGTGCACCCAGTCGCTCTTGTCAAGTTCTTCGGTGACCCGGGCAATGCAGGATTCAGGTCCCTCGATGCGCGTGAACGTGGCGAGGCCATCGATGCACTGACCAATGTTGGTGAGCTCGGCGCCTACAGAAACGAGTTCAGTCTCGCCAATGGCTCCCGCTTGACCTATGGCAACGAAACGTTTCACTTTTTTTGTTGTAGAATGCGAGAGATTGTGCCGTCTGGCACGAATGAGGGCAGTGAGTGTGGGGGTGTAAGACGAGATGTAGAGATCGGCGAGTTTCCGTCCACCCTTCCTGAACGGTCCGACGGCATGAATGGGAAGAGAAGAGAATTCGGCGGTGGGGCACCACCAGATCCGTGATTGAAGTGGATGTACTGTCTTGAGGAAATCGACTATAGGGGAAACGACCTCATCCCAGAGTTCCCGCAACCTGATGCAGAGTTCTCTCGTCACGTCCATTGACTTTGCGCGCACAGTCAAAGTACGGAACTTCGAAGACAGTTCTCGAATATCTTGCTTTGTAACTGACAACGGAATGTGAACAGGATCCTGGTCAATTAAGACAACGAGAGCATCACAGCTATGCTCGCTCGCATTCAGAATGATGACAGGACCCTCGCAGGATGCCTGTTGGAGATCGGAAAAGAGCGAGGGCAGAAGAAAACGTGAGAGTCCGGGTAACTCGCGGATATTGGTCACGACTTTGTTCAAATCGACGTTGAGATGACACACCCGATCATGCTGATCTGCACCAGGTGAATCGAGGGCTCTGCGAATGAGCAAAGTCAGTTGCGTGAACTCGTCTGCCAACTTCTTTCCTCCCGGGCCGGATGAAATGACATCGTCAAGCGGGGAACGGAGGCAAGTGAGCTGGCTCCAAAAGACACCCCGACCTTGTTCTAGAAGCTCGACCGCACCGGTGGGAGAGTGGTTACGAAGACAAGCTGAGAACGCGTCCACTGCCAGTGACGACGTGAGGCCCTTGAGGACAGTCAAATGCTGAGGTAAGGATGGCAGAGTGGCAAGGTGATGAACAAGTAGTCGAAGTGATGTTTCGTATGCGAGAAGTGTCGTGGGATGTTGAAATGCTTCAGCTACACGGATCCATTCTCTCGCGGCAGACAGATCTGTGGAAGATACCATTTGTGGCACATACGCCAGCTTAGAATAGAGATTGAATATCTCCTCCTTGTCCTCTAACTGACTCGATTGTGTGAAGCGAGTATGGAGGTAGCCTGTGAGGTTGTTCAATGACTGTGATCGATCTGGGTGCCCCAGTGGACGAAGTGCGAGTGCATCGTGGCCGAGGGAAATGGCCTCGTTGAGGTCTTCCATCGTCCCGAGCTGGTTGTACCGAGCAGAGAGATCATTTGAAAGATTGTTCAAGGACATTGACCGATCCGGGTGACCCAGTGGGTGGAGCATCAGTGCATCTCGGTTGAGGACGATGGCCTCATTGAGGTCCTCTACTGCCCCAAGCTGCTTGTACCGGGTGGAGAGACAATTCGCGAGGTTGTTCAAAGAACTTGATCGATTAGGATGCCCCGGTGGGTGAAGCACCAGTGCATTACGGCCAAGGACAATGGCCTCATTTATGTCCTCCACTGCACCGAGTTGCTCATACCGAGTGGAGAGACGAGCTGTAAGGTTGTTCAATGACTGTGATCGATCTGGGTAACCTGGTGGGCGAAGCGCCAGTGCGTCCCGGTCGAGGACAATGGCCTCGTTGAGGTCCTCTATTGCCCCGAGCTGGTTGTAGCGAGTGGAGAGATGAACTGCAAGATTGTTCAAGGACATTGACCGATCCGGGTGGCCCAGCGGGCGAAGTGCCAGTGCTTCTCGGTCGAGGACAATGGCCTCGTTCAGGTCCTCCAATGCCCCAAGTTGGTTGTACCGAGTGGAGAGATTCGTCGCGAGGTTGTTCAAGGACATCGACTGATCTGGGTGCCCCAGTGGGTGAGGCGCCAGTGCATCTCGATTAAGAACAATGGCCTCGTTGAGGTCTTCTATCGCCCCAAGCTGCTTGTACCGAACAGAGAGAGCGAGTGCAAGGTTGTTCAAAGATGCCGGCCGATCCTGATGCCCCAGTGGGCGAAGTTCTAGTGCTTTTCGGTCGAGGACAATGGCCTCCTCGAGGTCTATTAGCACCCCGAGCTGGTTGTAACGATCACGAAGATGACTTGAAAGCCATGTCAGGGATACAGATTGCTTGCAGTGGCCGGGTGGGCAAAGTTCAAGTGCTTCCCGATCGAGGGCAATCGCTTCGTCGATGTAGTAGTTGGTCCCACCTCCTTGCTTAAACTTGGCGACGAGGGCTTTCGCCCGTGAATGCAACTCTTCAACTGGTAGGCACATCATTTCATTGTTCTCCACGCCGACAGAGCGAGACAAGTACCTTCTAAACTCGTTAGAATCGACCGAATAAATCTGAACATAGTGCATTGGAAAAACGATGAGATATTGTACCAGGCCCAAACATTCCGCACTGGCAATACAATAGTACATACCCAAATGCCGCAATGGGAACACTGGGTCAAGAAAAAAGGGCGATACAGATATGAAAGTAATTAACAGTGTCGCCATTCATTGGATCCCCAAGCAAATTCGTCCAATTTGTTCGAACAATCCACTGGCCTGCTGCCTGTGACAGCCTGGAGTTCCTAGTGAGTACTTTCTATATGGAATGTTAGTCTAGAGCTCCAACATCACCATCAAAGCCGACTTTGACGACAAACACTGCTGGTGTCATGATCTCGGAGCATTGTTACGCGTCTAGCTCGTCTTCGTCCTCATCATTATTTGCCGACCTGAAGGTAATCAATATCCTTCGAGGTTCCCAGGATGCCGAAGCTCACAACCAAAGAAACAACCCACCCGTAGAAGTGTGAATCAAGGTGTTGTTTCCGATTTACCTACTCTACTCGAGACATGTCTCCAATCTACCTAGCTAAGATCGGACATGAAGATACGACCAGGTCAGTATACAAGGCATACAACATTATTATACTCTTGAGCTATCTCCGTCCGAAAATGAGAAGAAGGAAGCATCGAAAGAACGAGGACACAAAAGAAAGCGTACATCCGCACCAACATAGATGCTAGCCCCAACTCGATGGCCTACCTCCTCGAGCCTATCTTCTTCCGCCCAGCCTCTTCCAGCACACTCTTTGGACCCCGCCTCGCCATCGCCCACACAAAGACGACGATGATGATTGCAAACTGTAACCACAACCAGATTTCCAGCACGAAGGCCACGATACCCCGTTGTCGCGGTGCAGGCGGCGACGCTGCTGCCAACTCGCCCCTCGATCGCGTCCCCATTGCAGAACGTCCTTTGTCATCCCGTAAATCCAAAGACAAGGCGATCTCGGCCTTGCTCCGATTCATTGTGTCCACGATCGCTTCAAAAGCGTTGGCGAGCTGTTCAGGGACAGGCATCGATGGTCGATCCATGTCGAGGCTATTGCGTTTGTTCGCGGGAATAAGTGTCCCACCGAATCGTCCTTCCTTCCAGTGGGTCGCCCGCATACGTATTGTCTGTGATTTTCGGCGCTGCTTCTCAATGGGCGGGACTGATTGTGAGTCTGACTCGCTTGAAATGCTACGATGCTGGCCCCCCTGCCAGGATCCAGGCTGAAGTGCGGTGCTTCTTCGGGAAGGGGACACAGCTGGTGTGAACACACCGGAAGGGCGTTCTGGTTCCGGCCGTGTGTGAAGAGGCGACATAGATACAGCGCTGGCAGCGCCTTCAGCACCGGGGATGATCGACGTCAGACTGACGATGCTTGGGGTTCGGAAATGAAGATTATCAGTACTGCCACCTTGTCCTGCACCACCGTCCCAGCTTCCATCGAATGCAGCCCCAAGTTCACTGTCAAGCGTGGGATGGCGAAGAGTATTTTCAATGGGAGAGGATGCAGTTCCTGGCAAGCTTGGGGACAGAATCGGTGACGGGGAGCGGGTCGTAGGAGTCATAGTAGATGTATTACTTGGTTGAGGAACGAATGGCACTGGCGGTAATCCGGGAATCATCATATCGAGCACTGATACCGCGGTTTCGGAAACAGGCGAACTTGGAAATCCAACCTCCTCTCGAGGTGAATCAAAAAGACCGACGACTGAACGCCGCACTTTAGGGTGGGCGACGACGGGAACATGGTCCGGAAGAACAGGGTACTTCAAGCTACTCTGCATATCTGCATTAATACCGCCGTCAAAGTCGATGGAAGCTTCGGTTGAAAGAGTACGACGCAAGCTGGCGAACCGAATAGTCTCATTTGCTTCGTCATTCCCAGCGCTTGGACTCCCTTCGCTTGCCTCAGCGATCCATTCGACGTCTTCCCCGTCCCCTAGGCTTTCGTAAACAAGACGAAGGCTCGTTGCATCTTTCTGTACTGTCTGCAACTGAGAAACCGTCCGCACTTGTTGTTCAGTGATCTGGACATTAGTTTCCTCGAGTTCTTGTATCTTAAGCAGGAGCTGAGACACGAGAGCGTACTCGTGAGTCAAAGTCACTGGTGATTGGATGGACGAAGGGAATCGGAAATGGTGTGATAGGGAGGCGGATCGCGAGAGCCCAGCTTGCAGAGTCACCCTTCTGGGCCGTTCATCGATGGTATCCTTGTCGACGCCGTGTGGTCGGACGACAGCTTCTGAAATGTGCCTACGTCTGGGTGGAAACCTGTTGTTGGAACCGTGTTGCACGGAGAGCGCACCCCCTGGAGCGAAGTCCCGTATTTCGGTTTCCTGACCACCACTGCCTGCCTTGCTTCGCAATGCACGCAATCTCTCCTCCCTCTCTTGTCTCCTTCTCTCGGCCTCTTCGCCTCTCAGGGCAGCGCTCTCGCTGACAACCCTGGCCTTTTTCTCGAGCTCGTCGCTTCTTGCGCGTGTTTTGTCAAGCTCGTCTCGTAGTCCCTGAATCTCTCTCTCCAAATTCCTGAGTTTCCTGCGACCTGCCTGATCAGCTTGGTTGGACTCGGCTTCAAGCTTTTCGAGTTTAGTGAGCAATTCCGCATTCTGATCTGACAAGAGAGCCAAGTCCGCAGGCGACACAGAAACCCGACGATACCGTGGTCGAGTACGTGAGATGTGCACGCTGGCGTTCGCAGACGCACGCGAATTGTCTGCACTATAATAGTGTGGCGACTGCGGTAACTGAGAGTCGGGTGACATGGGTGAGGGAGTGGAAGACCCCACCGGCGAAGATGACACAGGGGAAGGCGGTAAGCGAGCCAACAACGCCTGGTGTCTACTCTTCAACTCCAGGTTGTCCTCGTACAGGCTCTTACAGACTGCACTCGTCATGTTGAGCTCTGCAGTAGGTTACAGGTTAGAAGGTTCGCGGCAACGGCAGCGGAAGCTGGGGTACTCACCGAGTTCCCGGTCCTTGATGATTTCGTCGGCTTTGTGGAGGAGATCGGAGAGTTCTTCTCTCGATTGATCGTTCCACTGTTCCGATTGCGTGGAGAAGGGGAAGTGGGCCCAGTCACCCCGCAGGGATTCGTCAGAGAGCTTTCTATGCTCATTCGACGAGGGCGGGTCGTCGGGCAGCGATGGACGGTACGGAGGTGGTGGGGATGATTTGACTTGGGAAGAGGCGCGCCGTGACCTAGCAGGAGGCCGAGGGCGTGGGGTAATTGAACCGGCTAGCATCCAAATGAGCGAAGTAGTATATGTATGGCAAGGAAGATCCTTGTGATACGACCGCAGAGACGTGGTGTATTCCCCACTTAACGCAACGACGTGGCAGAAAGGAAGATAGCAAACGTGAACACGTGAAGGAGAGGATTGGAAGGCTGAATGCGCATCAGACTGAAACCAAACAGTCGCTGTCGGTGGGACGAGGTGCAGCAAAAGAAGTTTTGTCTCCCCGGCCAAGAGCAGCCTTCAAAGTTTCATGTGGATTCAGTCCGGCTACGATCCATTTTTGACGCCGATTGTGGCTGCCGTGAGCTAGCAACGGCCGCCTGGCGAAATGGCATCGCGTCTGACTACGAATCAGGAGATTGTAGGTTCGATCCCTGCGGTGGTCACTTTCATTTTTTGTACTCCAACCATATTCATAGCGTTATCGAATTTCTACTTGCAGAACGGAAGAGTTTGCACGATTGTTAGGACTTCATTTTCTTCTTTCCGTTTCTCTATGTTTCTATCACGTTCTTGATCTTTTCACAATATTCCATGCTTGCCCTAAAGCATACTTTGTATATATATACCTACAAGTCTCCTTTCTTGTTCTTTACTTTTTGATTATTGATTTCTCTTAGGTATATATGTCTTGTTGAATTCTCTAGCTCATCTAATATTGATTTCTCTTAGCCATTGTTTTGTAGTTCCAACATTATTGAAAAGTCACTCAAGTCTCCTTGTCAATGTCGAGCCCCTGCTCCAAAGATGACCAGACTACTCCTCCATCCTCTTTCCTTCCATTTGTTGAGCCTTTGCTCCAAACAATGTCTTACGACCTTTACTGTCCCACAACACCTCAGCCCTGGGGGGATTTAGAAGCAACCCCCTCAGCAACCTCTGCTTCAGTTCAAATTACACCTGACCTCGCTGCCCTCCTTCAGCAGTTTGAGGATCAAAACCAAAACCTTACGCTGATAGCGCACAATAACTAGCAGCGAGCACTTGACTAGGGGCTCGAGCCTAATAAGGAAATGGCCGACTCGCGTGAATGACGCTATCGAGTGTCTTGCAAAGCAAGTGTCGGCGAGATCTTGTGTGGTGGCGACCAGACAAGATCGAGCAGGCTCTTATCGGCTTTATCGGCAAGAGATGGGTTATACTGCTAGATTACTATGCACTTGGTAGATGCGTAGAATTAGCTAGAGAAATCGTACTACTCTAAGTACGAATATATATACTGCAGGGTATTGTGCACAGACCGAGCTGTGCGTGGCAGCGAGGGCAAAGGGCTATGAGTCTGTCCGAGTCATAGCGGCGAAAGTAGGAGGCAGCAAAGTGCCGGTAACGAGGGAGCTAAGCTCCGGGTAAGATGGCGACATCGTCAGCGAATAGGAAGAGCTGAAGGCGAAGCGACAATGTCCATGAGGCGAGCCCCACAGGGCGAAGGGTACGCGAACGGCGGAGCCCTTGGATACGGGTCTCGATGCGAAGGTACTGACGCGTCGTAATCTAGTCACGTGCTAGTCACGTGATATAAGAAATGTCATTGGTCAAAGAAAAGGGGACGCGACAGCTCAGCTGAAGGTCTGGCCCGGCGGGGCGGGAAGACAGGGGCTATCTTGGTGCAATGGCACAGAGACTTGCAGGGGTGACCGGGGAAGTGGATAACGTCCACTAGGCGACTAAGGAGTGGGCGATGGGCGGCATCGTGAGGCGGCGGGGGCGGCGGGAACGCGTGAGCGTGGGAAAAACGAGTGGCAGGGTACGCTTAGGGGTAAAACTGTAACATTACCCCCCGTACAAGATCGAAACTCCTGGTTCGATCAAACTCTAGACGGCGGCGGCGGCGGCAGTGGCGGCGGCAATGATGAGGGAGCGGGTGGACGCGGGGAAGTCCTTCTGGTGACGAGCCTTGTATGCTCGTAGCAGCAGCGTGGAATTGTCCAAGTTCCCTTCGGGTTCCCAGGTGTTTTCGGCGGTGGAGTAGCCTTTCCAGGAGACCAAGTACTGTCTCTGATTCCTAGTGCCTCTGTGCGAGAGGATCTTTTCTACTTCGTACTCCTCTTCGCCTTCTATGGTTTCTGGGGGCGGGTTCGTGTAGTTGGGGCCGTGCTCGGGGGTCTCCCTGTAAGACGTCAGGAGAGAGGCATGGAAGATGTCGTGTATCTTCCAGGTGGGAGGGAGGCGAAGGCGGAACGCGACGGGAGAAATTACTTGTGCCACCTCAAAGGGGCCTTCCCGTTTCGGCGCAAGTTTCCGCAACTGATATCTGAGCCTGAGGTTGTGGCCTTCTAGCCATACTTTATCTCCAACCTTCCACGGCTTAAACTTCGTGGTAATCCGTTCTTTCATAAGGCGCCGTGCCTTGTCATGTGCTTCGGAGGCTTCTTCGCGACTTGCCGCTAAGTCCGAGAGCCTTGCTTCTAATGCCGGTAGGAATGTCCATCCTAATGCCGGGTATGCTCGTGGTTCATAGCCGATCATTAACGAGAACGGCGTCTTGCCAGTCACCGAGTGAGTGGTCGAATTATGGGAAAACTCCACCATGGGGAGTATGCTGGCCCATCTGTCAGGGCGTCCATCGCAAAAGATGCGGAGGTAGGTTTCCAGCTCCTGGTTGACCCTTTCTGTCTTGCCGTCCGTCTGGGGATGATATGCGGAGGATAGGGCGAGGTCGTATTTTAGTAGCCTTGCTAACTCTCGTGCGAAGGCTGAGGCAAATTGTGGACCGCGGTCCGAGATGCACCGATTGTGCAAACCAAATCTGGTGAAGACTTTATCGAAAAAGAGTTGGGCGACGCCTGCTGTATCGATCGTCTTGTTGCAAGGTATGAAAATTACCCCCTTCATAAGGCCATGGTCTACCACAACCATTACCGAATCAAATCCCACAGACTCCGGGAGATCCGTGATGAGATCAACGGATACTTGTTGAAACGGCCGCGTGGCGGTGCTGGATAGTGGGGTAAGCCCGGGTACTGTCGGGTGCGTATTAACCTTGTTTGCCTGGCAAACAGCGCAACCTGTGACGAATTTCCTAATAAAAGAGCCCATTCCGGGCCACCAGTAGTCCCGCTGGACTAAGTTCTGCGTCCTGAATATACCTCCATGGCCGCCGGCGGGGCCCTCGTGGAGTTCCTTTACAAGGGGGTGACACGCTTCCTCTGGTACATAGAGGCGACCCCTGTAGTATAACTTGTCGTTTTCGAACAGCCAATCGTGGGGGGCTGAACGAGGGAATATCGGGGAGGCTTCGTACATAGCTGACAAGGCCTTCTGTACGAGCAGGTCATTCTTGGTAGACATGACCATTTTCTCTGCAAGCGCAGTGTCGAGCGCATTGACGAATACTGAATCTGGAAGTAAGACAACTTCCTGATTGTCTCCTGAGGTATCGACCTCGTCGCGGCGAGAGAGGGCGTCTGCTGGGCCCATTGCGGTTCCGGGGAGGTGGTGGAACTTGATGTCGTAATCCTGGAGATACATCATCCATCTTGCCTGTCGTCGTGACAGCTTGTTCGGCTGACGGAAGTACGTCAGATTCTTGTGGTCGGTTAGTATCGTTACGGGATGACCAGTCCCTCTGAGGTAGTGACGCCACTCTTCGAGGGCGTGGATGACAGCCAGTAGTTCCCTGTCATATATGTCGTAGTTGCGCTCTGCCGGGGGTCTTTGAGAGATAGGCACACGGGTGAAGGTCGCCGTTGCCGTCGTTCTGCATGAGTACCGCTCCCGTCGCTGTGAGAGAGGCGTCCGTCATGACTTTAAACTCCTTTGTCGTGTCTGGCATCGCCAGGACAGGCTGCTGTAGGAAGATCTCCTTGATCTTCAGGAAAGCGTTTTCGTGTTCAGGGGTCCATTCCCATTTCGTGGCCTTCTTCGTCAAATCGTGAAGAGGCCGAGATATCGCCGAGAAATTGCTTATAAAGCGGCGATAGAAGTTGCAAAATCCGATGAACGATCGGACTGCCTTGACTGACGTAGGCGACTTCCATTCTTGGATCGCCTTGAGTTTCGTGGGGTCCATCTGGACGCGGCCTGCTCGGATCACCATTCCGAGGTATTCGACTTCATCGGTGTCGAAGAAGCATTTCTCCAGCTTCAGGAAGAGCTTGTGCTCTCGTAGTCGTTGTAGGACGCGGCGTGTCCTTTCTTCGTGAACTCCGGCTTCTTCGGAGTGAATCAGGATGTCGTCCATGTAGATGACGAGCCATCCTTCGGCGATCATATCACCGAACGTGTGGTCCATAAGGGCTTGGAACGTAGCCGGCGAGTTGCAAAGCCCGAAAAACATGACAGTTGGCTCAAAGAGCCCTTGCGGCGTGATGAACGCGGCCTTCCAGCGATCGCCGGGCTTGATGAGGACATTGTTGTATCCCCAACGAATGTCCATCTTCGTGAAGATCTTGGAGCCTTTGAGGCGGTCGACAAGATCTCCGATGAGCGGTAACGGATAGGCGTTTTTAACCGTGTGAGCGTTCACATGCCTATAGTCCTGACAAGGACGGAGGGATCCATCTTTCTTTCCTACGAAAAAGAAAGGAGCGGCTTGGGGCGACTTGGAGGGGACTATCTTCCCCGTCTTTAGGTGTTCGGCTACGAACTCTTTGCATGCCTCCGTCTCCTTAGGGTTGAGAGGGTAGGCCTTGGCGACTCGAGGTAGGAAGTCCTTGTCCAGGTCGATCGCGTGGTCAAAAGACCGAGATGGGGGAAGCTCGTCGAGGTTCTTTTTCTCGAATACGTCCTCGAATCCCCTGTACTGAGCCGGAAGCGTCTTCTTCGGCTTTTCCTCCTTGGCAGCTATCTCCGTCGATACTGTCGCTCTACGAACGTCGTATGTTCGTCTTGCCTGCTGGTCTAGGCGCTTTTTCCAGAGGTGCGCCATCCTCGTGTCCGGGTCCATGTCGAGGTACCGGATCAGATACCGTTGGGTAATCGCCCACGGGTCGTCGGGGCGTCTTTCTGCTGGGTGATCTGGAAATGCGACTTTACCAGTCGTCCAGTCTATGTCGGGGTTGGCGTCGCGAAGCCATGGCAGCCCGAGGATGACGTTCTCCTGTCCTACATTGAGAATCAGGAACTCTCTGAGTTGTTCTGTTCCTCCCGTCTGGAGGATCATCGTCGTCGAATAGCGTATGGTTCCGCCCTTGTTTGGGGAACCGTCGACGTTCTGAGCCTTAAGCTCCTTGACTAGTCGTTTAATAGGGAGGTGGTTTCGTTTGACAAAGTCTCTGTGAACGAAACATCCTGACGCTCCACTATCCACCAGCGCGGTGGTGTCGAAGACTGGCCCGTTCTTGTTGGCGCACAGCACAACCGGGATTCGCATGGACTGGGATTTCTGGCCAGTTGAATATGTGAAGGCGGCAATTGTCTCGGGATGCCGCTCAACCTCGGGGGAGGGGAAACTCGGGTGGTCTCCCATAGCGGGGATTTTCGTCATCCGCTCTGCTGACAGTTCGTCGTCGGCTCCTCTCTTGACTGCTGTCGTCCCAGGAGCATCGTAGAAACGTTCTATAGGGGTTTCTTCCCTAATAGGAGGAATCGGGGGCAAATCTTCATCGTCTTCCTCGGTGGCGATAAGATTGGGCACGTCTTCGTGCATGGGTCCTGGGGTCTCCAGGGGCGTGACATAGGAGGCCTCCTCGTAGGAGGTTTCGTTGCTGCTGCTGACCTCCCGTCGTCTTTTCTTGCGCTCTTGCGCGTCTTCTTCTTCTCGGATCCTTTTTCCGAGGATTTCTTGTGCTACCGCGGCGGCTTGGTAGGCTTTCCTTAGGTCTGCGGGGGAGGTCGCTCGTTTCGACCTTCTTAATGTCGGCCTAATTTCGGTGGCCGGCTCCTTTTCATCTGGGCCTCCGGACTTCTTTCTCCAGAGGGCGATCAACTCGTCAGTTGTCATTGTGGCTTCTTTTAATACTGCCCCAGGGGTCATCTCCTCCTTGGGTTCGGCAGTTGTCTCTTTTGGTACTTGTGCGGGTACCGGCGTCGGCGCAGGCTTCCTTGCGAGCGCGGGTTTCCTCACGAGAGGGCGTCGGTGTACGAACGGCTTGCTCCGTTGTACTAGTGTAAACCCCTCGGAGTCCACTGTTGGCTCGGGTTTACCTGTGCTCGACCCGGATATCGGCGATCGGGGTGAGACTCTGTCGATGAGAGGACGTGGGGCGATACGTTCTGCCAGCGTCTTGGCAGGTTCCTCTTTCTTCTTGCCAAAGGCCTTCTCGAGGCGTTGGCGAATTGCATCCTTGCTGATGCCTCTCGACTCCAGGGTCTGGAGGAGTTCCTTAACCGAGGGCTCCGACGTGGAGGCGGCTCGGACTTGTGACGGCGGCGGTGTCGGGGAAGAGGCGCGTCTGGCGTTCCCAATGTTCCAGGCTCTCGCGAGAGGTGGTGGAATGTTCTTCGGCGGTGTGGAGGTTACGCGAACCTGTACTGGTGGGGACGAAGCGCGTCTGGCTTTCCCGATCTCCCGTGCCTTGTCGAGGGGGGAGAGTTTCCTTGGGGCGGTGGTGGCGGCGCGTATCTGCGCGGGGGAGGAAGAGGCACGCATGGCTCTCCCTATGGCTCTTGCCTTTTCAATAGGGGAGCCAGTTCGGCGGGCTGCTCCCAAGGAGAGGGCTTTCTGAAGTGGGGTTTGTCGGGCGGCGGGGAGGGGGATTGCGCGTAAGTGCGCGACGGGGGAAGAGGCACGCATGGCTCTTCCGATGGCTTGCGCTTTCCAAAGCGGGGAACGGCGGGTGGCGGGGCGGGTGACAGTCGTAAAGGTTTCTTCTGCCGCGGCAGGATGAATGTGGAAGGGGTTTCGGCAATCTGCTCGCAAGCAGGTAGGAGGCGTGTCTTCTACCGCAGTAGGATGATGGTGGAAGGGGTTGTGACACACTGCTCGCGAGCAGGTGATGGCGGCGGCGGCGATGGCATGGACAATGTTGTCCTCGGTCTTCTCAGCGAGAAGGGCGTATCTGTTGGTGAAAGACATGGCGGTCTCGGGGCGACTTCGCAAAGTTGGAGACGGCGGCGGGCTGGGGGCGGCTTTACTGTTGAAGAACAGAAGCAGGAAGAGAGCTAATTCTTTTGTTACGCTGATAGCGCACAATAACTAGCAGCGAGCACTTGACTAGGGGCTCGAGCCTAATAAGGAAAGTGCCGACTCGCGTGAACGACGCTATCGGGTGTCTTGCAAAGCAAGTGTCGGCGAGATCTTGTGTGGTGGCGACCAGACGAGATCGAGCAGGCTCTTATCGGCTTTATCGGCAAGAGATGGGTATAATGCTAGATTACTATGCACTTGGTAGATGCGTAGAATTAGCTAAAGAACTCGTACTACTCTAAGTACGATCTTATATACTATGGGGTATCGTGCACAGACCGAGCTGTGCGTGGCAGCGAGGGCAAAGGGCTATGAGTCCGTCCGAGTCATAGCGTCGAAAGAAGAAGCGGCAAAGTGCCGGTAACGAGGGAGCGAAGCTCCGAGCAAGATGGCGACATCGTCAGCGAATGAGAAGAGCTGAAGTCGAAGTGACGATGTCCATGAGGCGAGCCCCACAGGGCGAAGGGTGCGCGAACGGCGGAGCCCTTGGATACGGGTCTCGACGCGAAGGTACTGACGCGTCGTAATCTAGTCACGTGCTAGTCACGTGATGTAAGAAATGTCATTGGTCAAAAAAAGAGGGACGCGACAGCTCAGCTGAAGGTCCGGCCCGACGGGGCGAGAAGACAGGGGCTATCTCGTGCAAGGGCACAGAGACTCGCAGGGGCAACCGGGGAAGTGGATAACGTCCACTAGGCGACTGGGGAGCGGGCGATGGGCGGCATCGCGA